>JAHWXV010213710.1:0-14889 GCA_024586415.1 Phrixothrix hirtus | reverse complement strand
GATCCAAATCTTGAAGATAACAGTAACAACGATCTTCTTAGTCAGATCTTGGAGATATTGTCGCAAAACGGGCGTTTACTACAGCCCACAAGTCATATGCCAATTTATTTAAATAAAAGAAAAACTATAATCGGAGATGAACCCAAGACAAAATTACCAGCAACAAGAAAGATTAATTTAACGTATTCCCAAATTCAAACCATTTTATTCTTATGGGTAATCATACAACTTCTTCACAAACAGGGTGGCCTCGTCGCAAACGCCAAGGACGCAAACATGACGGTTCCCACAGGATACAATTTCCTGGACCCATGGCACAAACAATTGTTAACCTCAATTATCGGCCGTAACCAAATACCTGAGATCATCAGGCACCGATGCAAAAACTGTACGTGTCACAGCCGCAATAGTATTCGTACAAAATGATGCGTCGCGCGGTCTGGCGATACAAACCAGTGCGCGCGAAGCGAGACAGCGTGCCGGCGGAGGCATAACCAACATGGCAGTAGTACGCAAATGATTTACAACAAATTGAAATAATAAAGAAGTCTTTGCCTAGAATTACACAAACGGAACTCCAATAATTTACATTTGCCAACTAAATGCATTAAATTAATACGAATTTTATAGAGAATTCATAAGTGTATTTTAAACCGTTACAATATTTCGCAATAGTACTGCTTTGAAAAAGTTTCTGTCGTCAATTCTGTTATACACTGAGTTATTAATATTTCTGAGTTCGTTTAATAAAAACTCATCCAAGTAGCGGTTGTGGCACTTTCGATATTCATAAACTATCAATCGACACTTAAACCCTCATGATAAAACTTCTTCGAGTAATAAAATCATTTATGCAAATTTTCTTGAAATTGGCGGTAATTCTTAAAATAGTTTATTCCCAAAATGTTTCGATTCGACTGGCTTACGTTACACTTGGAGTGTTATATTTTTTTGCGATAAAGTTGATGTTTTCACTTCTCAAGTAGTCAGTCAGTAACTTTGGTTATATAACGCGAAATGGTCATATCTGTCCATAACAAAGCATCATTTATATTGTAAGGCCTTTTTAATAAACCGTATGTATCCATAACCTGCCAGACCATGGTAAAACTTATATTTTTCTTCATATTTTAACTCTTGAAAATAATGACAGTAATAATATTCTTTACCGGAAACATCCTGTGAGTCTAACACCTCATCGTCATCGTCAAAGTTTAGGATTTTTCTAGTGCACTTTTATAAATTTTTCTTGGTCCACTTTTAGTTCGCCTTTCTTGATATCTTTGTATTTCCGTAACACAATTTCGTGCTAGATGTAGATTTCCTAATATGAAGTCTTAAAGCAGCTTTACGAACACAAAGATGATCATTTTTAAAACATCGTTTGATTCTATTCTGAATTAGCGATAACAATATCTTGGCTGACGGCCTAGTACTTTCTTGTAACTTCCTTCTTCATTTCTTCAAACCTTTTTAATATGCTATTAATCACATCTAGCCGTTTTCTTTCTTTTAAAAAATGTTTACAAACTAGTCTTTTATCGAACTTAACTTGATTTACATAAAACAGAATAACATGTTTTGCAAACGTTTTAGGTTCTACGTGCTTCATGTTTACAAAATAAAATGCCAGAAACTACTCACATGCTATTTTAACAGCCAGCTATCTTTGGAATTACTGTGATCAATTTTGTATAATTTATGCAACGCTTGCGTTTATTATTTATTAAAATAAAAGTAATGCTTTACTTTCGGGAAAACTCCTTACTTATTCATATTATAACGCAACGGAGCGCGCTTTGCGCCCCAGAGGTTGTCAAAGATGTTAGTTTCCCTGAATTTAGCTGGTTTGCACGAGACACTACAGTGACGATAGGGGGGTTCTACATTTGCGACGAAATCAGTTAGGCTAAAATTCAGAAACAATTTCTAAGTGTCAAAATTCGGAAAAAGTTGTAATCAAAGGCGCCGCTTTGTTTTTAACGATAAAAAAAAGGAAGGCTCAAAGAGGTCTGCAGTTATAGAAACCGAGAAAACAAAGAACTCGATCGCAGAACTTTTAGATCCAGAATTGTATAAGTACGTACTTACTATATGGTGATTTTTGGGTTCACCGCTGGGCTCCTTTTTCGACCATGTTAAATTTCGACGCATTATCTGAAATAGGTTATTCACTTAAAATTAACTAATACCTGAAAGAAATTACGTGCTACTACAACTGCGGGTTTACATATATGTATAAAAGAATAAGATCTGTACTTAAAGATTGATTATAATGATAACAAAAAAATGTGATTTACAATTAACCATTTACATGTCTCCCCGGAAGGGAACAAAGCATACAATAATTGTCTATACCTAAATCAAGAAACCCTTTTGATTACTACTAACTAAACTAAATCTAAAATGAATAAAAAATATTGACCCTAATGACCTTGATAGCATGAACAGTTAAAATTTAAACTGTATTATTTATTTGTGGCAATAACTAACACGTCTTGAATTTATACGTGATCGACTAATTTTACTCAACAGAGTTTACTTAACGAGGGGGTGAAATTTAAACAATGGATGTATCACTTACTTGGTGTTTTTGAGACCTTCAACTTCCCGAAGAAATCCAAAATAACAACCGTGCTACCTAGGATATTCTACTTATCGTACTCCACGTACAGCCTTGTCGGACTCTAACCATTTGATTACGAATCGACAGTTAATTGAAGTTGACCCCTTCTACAATTCTCTCTGGACGTAAATAGACCAAATTTGATCCCGTTTGTACTACATAGGAACTCTTCAATTGTTTACCTTAAATATAGCCTGGGCACGCACTGCGGGAAGCGACTTAACTTTTCAACACTCGGGTCTCTACTACCTGATAATCGAAATTTTCCCCTTGAAATTCCAGGGGGGATGATGAGAGGGGTTAACTTTTATTTTTAAACTTGCAAGCATTCTCATCGGGATTGCTGAAGTAATATTTTTATGAAAAATGCCCCTATATTTTACAAAGCGTAATCTGGGATTTTAGAATTTTAATAATTGTTGTTAAAATGAAATTGTAAAATTTACAAATAATACTGGTAATTCACCAATTAGATTTCATTATTACTACATGGATACATATATCGGGTGTTTCCAAATAAATGACAAATGTTGCAAGAATTTCAGAAGCGTTTACAATATCACATCATATTTAATTTAACACCCCTCAATTTTAATTATAAATATTATCCTGACGAGGAGAATATGTTGTTTCCTGAAAATAGTAGGGATCAAACACTTACTTATAAATAAAGCTCAGCAACGTGACTTTTGCATTTTATTTATTATTCGAGATCGCCCTTCATTGAAAGAAGATTATTACAACTAGTCTAGGATTCATTTTATTTAATAAAAACACCTTCTTAGGTGTTGCTTTCCTGTCTTACATCAACAAAGTCACTATTTGTATACGAAATGTTCTTCGTAAAAATAAAACAAAGATGGTGCACGATAATGTATATACAATTTCCCAAAGTCTTAATTATCTTCGATACTTGATATGCATTTATGCTTTAATTTACATCACAGTAATTGGCTGACTCATTCATAAACACATTGCTGATCATCGACGCTATTAGAAAAAAAAATCCAAGTCCGCTTTTACAATTTTTTAAAGAAAAACATGCAAAAGTACAAACATTTTCAAAATGCTTTCAAACATCAATCATGAAAACGGTGTAAGATAAGATTTTGTTGCAAAAGAAAGAATGCCCCATATATTTTCGTGTATTCCTTTTGACGACTAGTTTGTCTTAATTTAAATTTACGTTTATCTAAATCTTTTTGTACACTCAGTTACAAAAAAAGTGGCGCACTAGTTAAACTGGCACTATCTTTTTCTTCATTTCAAAAAAACTAAATCTTTTCATTTAATTGACTAATTTAATGAATAAATCAAAAATGTTGTTGAAGGAAAGAATTACAACAAAATGAAAATAAAAACAAAAAATCATAGCACAAAGCAGAACAACAATTTAACACAAATAAATCCTTTTTTTCATGTTAATAATGAGTATGGCCTTCACGAGCATTGACTAGAGCCCTAATGCATCGAGGCATACTTCGAATTAAATTTGCAATTACATTTCGGTCTATGTTTTCCCATTCTTCTATAAGTGCTTTTGTCTTAGCTCTTGTAGCGTCTCTAGGACTACATGACGGGCTTTTACACGTCTTCCTAATTCCTTCCAGGCATGTTCAATGAGATTTATGTTCGCACTCGTTGAATGCCATTCTAAAACTCAATTGCTTTATGTGGTCTTGCATTATCTTGCATAAACAAGAAAGTTGGTCAAATAAAAAGTGCAAAAGGAACAACAAAATCCTGAAGAATCTCCCTTTAAAGACCGTTCTTGACGAATAAAAAGCTCCATTTTAGCCTCTAACGAAATTCCAGCCCAAATCATTACAGAGCCTCCCAAAAACTTTTCTTGTTGAACGACAATGACTAGAGTAAGTCTTTTCCTTCGCCTTCTCCATACTCTATGACGTCCATCTGATGATCGCAAATAGAATCGGGATTCATCGGAGAAGAGGACGTGTCTCCAATCCTTTTCGTTTTCTCCCCATTCCTGATGAATTGCGCCGAACTCTGCTCTTCTTTCATTCAAACCATATGCCCTCAACCTTCGTCTCACTGTCTGAGCACAGATAGTTGTATCGCGAACGGCTTTTTATCTTCGAGCTAGTTCTACAGCTATTTGGTGAAGATTCCGGAGACTTTGGAGTATTAAAAATTGATTGTCTCTTGCAGATGTTGCTCTAAGGCGACCTGAACCAGGACGCTTATCGCACCTTTGGGTCCCACGGTAACGATGAACTGCCCTACGAACTGTTGTTTCAGATTTTCCAATAGACCGAGCAACCATCGTCCACTAAGGCTACGGCTCTTGCCGCGTCTTCGGCAGTTATTTATATTTTCAGATATAACTAAGTTTAATTCACTTTGAACGACCAATAAAAAGCACTTTTTGCAAAAAGTCTCAATAAAAATGGGTTCTCAGTATATAAAAAATTTGATTAAAACTGAAGAAGAATGCTGAAGTTGAAATAAAACCATTTCCAGGTTACTAACTTCAATATTTATGACACAAAAAAGTGACAGAACATAAGTCACAGCCATCCCAATGCGATTTAGGTTAATCCTAAACTTTATTCAAAAAGAATGGCTAAAAAAGCTTGTAAAATTGAAGTGCACCACTTTTTGTAACTGAGTGTATAACACAATGAAGGCAGAATAAGAGAATTGGATGAAACATTAACATTTTGTCAACATTTGACATTGAAAGTGAAAGTTTTTCTTCTTATTCTTAAAATCGCTCGATTCTCAGGCATAAGTCGCCATAAATAACGATTATATTTTAATAAGAAGAAATCGCATGCATGAATAATTAAGTCGGCTGTGAAATAAATTAGTGTGGCATTTTACCACAAGATGAAAACAACATTTTGCAGAAAATTAGCGAAAAAGGTGTGAACACATTCTTCAACGAATTCAAACTTTCGCTAACAAAGATGATTTAGCACAATATTAAACTTGTAGCCAAACTGTTATTAACTGCTACTATCTTTAATTACTGATATGGGCAAGGACAAGGCCTCAAGTTGCAGAAAATTTTTTGTCCTCGTGATTTCGACTACCATGATCAGTTAACCATGTCTACTACGATTTAGTGAACCTCGGTGTGTTCCAACCGCCAGTAAAGTTTTTTAATGTACCAAACATAGCATTGACACGGGATCTACGATTTTACTTCCTTATCTGAGAAAGATATATTTTTAAAATTCTAGCGGAAAAATTATCGACCTCGATTGAGTTCGAACACTTTGGTCTCAGAAAAAATGTAAACGCTAATTCACCGAGGCCAGCACAGTTCCTTTATATTTGATGTAATATAATAATTAAGAATACATTTATCTTAAATATGATACCACTTTATTATAATCCATAATAGCAGATTACATAGCAAGTACACTTTATTTTAAATTTAAATCTATATTATTTAATTTTCATTAGTTAAAATTAAAATTTAGCAGTAGCCGAATTATTTGGATTCGAATTCTTATGTACTATGCCACTTAGGATCTTACAGTAACCCTTCTGTAGTCCGTGTTGCAAAAGAGAATGAAGTTTGGCGTGGCTTAGCTCAATAAAAATTACCCGGAAAGGGGCGTGGGCGGCTGTGCTGCGCTGGTTTGGGCTCTTGTCCATAACTTTCAGATGGTATCCATAGGAAGGGAAATAAAACACATACCTGTAAGGGCGCCAGTCATATGTACGTATACCTCACATGACAATACGTACAACGGCTTCTGAGTCCTGGAGCTGATCTAACCTAAAAAAAGCTAGATTCTTGGAACAAGAAATGAAATGCAGCTGAAGTACATCAAAACATACGGGTATTACCGCGAGCGAGTTCGGCGATAAATAACATCAATAAAAAAAATAACAAAGGTTACTAAAACTAAGTTTTAAATTTTTATCCCTTTTAGAACACCAAAATGGCAAGCTGGGTTATTGACTTTTGCCTTAACGGGATCTAGGCCACCTGATGTTTATATACTTTCAATACTCAACAAAAACAATAATGCTTAAAAACTACGTTTAAATTTTTATCCCTTTCGGAACGCCAAATGACAAACTATGTTATTTACTTTTGCCTTAATGGGATCTAGGTCACCCTAGAATGGTCGAAAGCAAGACACAAACTACTTCTCTTCGTTAACGCTTATCAAAGCAAAAATTAACTTTACAAAACAAAATGGTAATCAAAATTACAGTAAGCAGACTGATAGCGTTAGGTAGACGTCATTTAACATCAAAGGCGTTATAGAAGAAGAATTACTTGATATTTGTTATCGATATTCTAACATTATAACTTGACAGCTGCTATAAGTTGCAAATTTCAAAAATCATATATTGTAGCTACAAATAGGAAAGTGCAATATTAAAAAAAGTTATTCAAAATATAGCTTAAGTAAATTCTATACCTTTTACTTTTATCAAAACATTCAAATAATTAATTGCGAAACATGTAACTGAACTCTCCTCGTATAAATTTCGTTTGCAAAAGAAATTGTTAACGCCGCATCTTGTATATAAGTATAATTTACTAAAAATTTTGACAGTCTTACGATAAATTATATTTCATAAATTGTGCGTACAAAACTCAAACAAACAATTTACTTTAATTTAACAAACTACTCTAAACATTTATTTCAATTTTAATTCAATTTTTATCGATGAAGGTATAAATTTAAAAGACAGCGGAAAACATTGTTTGGAAAATTGTATTCAAAGTGAAATTCTATAATTACAATTGTTCCCTAAGGCGTGTAATATATTATAATTGAGCTAATGAATTTTCATTCCCGTAAGTAAATAATTTCTCGTTACGTTATTTTCAACATGCAAGGGACATCAATTGGTAACATGCTTTTTTGTTAACGTAAAAAGTTGAAGGTCTAGCTTTTATTAACATGTGCGGATTGGAATGTCGACAGCTAACAAAGGCGATACTAACCTCAACTCCGTGTAATAGATCTGCGTGGGCATTAACCTGTGTGGCTTGCCAGATGTGTTTCTATAGGATGCATGCCAACAATTTCACTATGCCTTGACAGAATTATCCATATACATATCGCCAAGACTAATTTGTTTTGTTAATTGAATTTTCCAAAAAGAGCGCACCAGATGATAATAACTAGTACTTCCTTTTAACGTTTACGAATTTGGATTAATCAATCATGTATATTAAATCCAACCGGTGCTAGTTGCTATAATTAATGATGGAAATTAATTATGACATAAATAAATTTTAAACAATCTTACCCGTAATAACGCATAATACGGCACAAAAAACCCAAACTAAAGTAGACTAATAACCAATGTAACACACCATAATTAGATTCTTAGTCCGAAGTTTTAGAGGACGTTCCAAAATCAACGGCCTTCTAAACACTGTCATTAAAATTCGTTTCGCTTTTCGTATCTCCTTATCTACACATATTCGTAAAACACAGGGGCGCACTTAGCTGAAATGTTACATAATTATTTTTATTTTATAACCAAATTTTATGGATTTCACAACGACGTACCCAACAATTCAAAGGCGTAAATTAATTAATTTAATTTAACAAATCGAAATTCGATAAATTACCAGTAATTAAAAAGAAAACGTTACAACTATTATTAATCTTTTTTAGACGCAAGCGCATAAATAAAACAAATTCAGCCGCACTGTCCCTCAAACGTCCTTAACAGACGTGTCGTATATGCGATGGACGCAAACGCCAAGTCGCGTATGTGGCACAGCAATCAGACAGATGACAAAGGAGAACGACTATTGCAACTCATTCAAGAGCTACAATTAGAAGTTCTCAACAGACCTGACAACCCAACAACATATTACCAACCAAACAGCACAAGACCAAATATTGTTGTAACTCTCTGTACATTACAAACCATTGACTTTATATCAGACTGGAAAGTACTTGACAACGAAACAAACAGTGATCACAACATTATTACATTAAAACTAAATACAGACAATACCAGACTTATTACCAGTAAATCCCAAAAAACTTTAAATGCAAAAAATCCGATTGGGACTTTCTAATTAACATTTACAGACCACCTCCAATAATTAAAAGACATGAAAGCATACACCAATACACGAAAATACTTACAAAAACAATAACAGACGCCATGGAAATCGCCATTCCCAAACACTACCCAAAAATAGAAACACAGACAACCTTTTGGAATGACCATCTTACTCAACTTAGACAAAAAGTGAGGAAAGCTCGTAAAGAATATCGACACGCTTTCGCTCCGGATCTGCGAACAGCCTCTCTAACAAAATATAGAAAAATTAAAAGCACATATGTAAATGAGATCTACAACACTAAAATAAGCAGATGGATAGAGTTCGCAGAAACAGAGCTTAAAACAAACCCATGGGGGATACCTTATAAGATAGCCTCCGAGAAAATAACGAAAACCACCGAAATAACGACTTTACGAAAAGGGGATGGAAATTTCACAACAACATGGACAGAAACAATAACACACTTATTAAAAAATGTACTACCAGATGATGACGCATATACTGATAATCCTGCACAATAAATCCTAAGAGAACAGACACATTCCCAAACGACCAACCAAAACATATCACCACCAATCTCAACATCCGAAATCCTAGACGCAATTGACACACTCTCCAATATAAAAGCACCCGGACCTGACCAAATCAAAAACGAAATCATCAAAATTATTAAGTACTTACACCGATACTAACAGCACTCCGAAATGAAAGCTTAACACAGGGCAAAATTCCTAACACCTGGAAGCAGACAAATGTCACCATCATTAAAAAAGGACAGGAAAAAGATCTACAAGGCACAAAGTCTTACAGGCCGATCTGCCTACGGAATACGTTAGGCAAACTCCAAGAGAAGAGCTTAAATAAAAGACTAATCATACACATCACAGACTATGGACAAAATACAAACCAATTTGGTTTCAGCAAAGCGAGGTCAGCGGAAGACCATTAATAGTCTAATAAACTCCATCTTGCACATCAGATCAAAGTACACAGCACTCGTCTGCGTAGATATTAGCGGCGCTTTCGACAATCTTTGGTGGCCTGCACTCATCTCGAGCCCCCAAAGATTGAGCATACCAAGTGAACAACTAAAAAGCATTAAGAGCGGCTGCCAGGATAGGTACGTCACTGTCAAAGGTTCACATAAATCCATCTTGAAACGAATACCCAAAGGCTACCCACAAGGCTCCATCTGTGGTCCGCTTTTTTGGAATACAGTTTTAGATAACCTACTCCTGGCACTAGAAAGAGAAGAAAACATATTGAAAACAATCGTATATGCAGACGATGTTGCTATGCTCCTAGAAGCGGAATCCAGGAGAGATTTTGAGACAAAACTGAATAACACACTAAACTGAATTCAAAATTGGTCCTTAGGGGTCAAGCTTAATATCTCATCGGAAAAAACGACGTATAACCTGGGTTAGAGGTTCTTTCCAGAGGGACCCAGTAACAAAACTGAACGGAATCAAGATTTCAAGAGCCAAAAGTACCAAGTACCTAGGGGTTACGATAGACGAAAAGTTGAACTTCAACAGTGCCTTAACACCAAATGCAAGAAAAGAACAAGAGTTATACACAAAATTGGCAGAATAGCACAGAAAGACTTTAATATCCCTCTGGCAAGTGTTAGGCTGTATTTAAACAATGTTTTAATGACCATCATAACGTACGCTGCCAGTATCTGGGCAGAGAAACTGATACTTGGCTCAATTCAGACAAAAATCCGCTTAACTCAAAGGGGATCAACGCTCAGGATAACCGGAGCCTTTGGCACCACGTCACTGGGCCCGTTGCTAGTTATTCTGGGCGTTCTTCCCGCCAACCTTCAAGTGATAAAGGCAACGGCCAGGCAGAGATGGCCCATAAGATAGTGGGAGTAAGACTGACGACAAAATCTGACATAACAAGACATATCTTAAACCTTTGGCAGATAGAAGGGGACACCTTTACTAAAAGCAGAAGAACTCACCAATTTCTGCCTAATATCAAATTTTACCGACAAAATAAGTACTTTTGTTCTTCCAGAGGTCTCATACACTTCCTGATTGGACACGGACTTTACCCTACATACTTTGAGAGAATAAATAGCAGAGATACATCAAACTGCCACTGCGGACAAACAGGGACACCGGAATGCGTTATCTTAGACTCTACCATAACAAGACACGAACTAAAACCATTGAGGGCATAACTAGAGAACAAAATCATAACAGACATACTGAAAAAACCCAAACGACTTTAACACTTTTAACGAAACTTGCCAGAAAGCTTCCATTCTGGCAAGGCAATATATCCAAAACAATAACATACATTACTACCCTAATCTTGGGCAATTATACCATACAAATTTCCACCTTATAAATCCAACATGCATTCATTACGCAAAAGTCAATGAAACATACAACTAGGTTGCAGAAATGATTAACAGAAATCCTTACTACACATTTTCAAAACACACAAGGCCGTCAGCACATATCACAATACCTAACATAAAATACAAACCTATTTACCACATAAGCAAACTACGCAAATTCAATACACACAAATAATTACATACATTTCCAAAACAGATTGCACATGACATTACAACATCTCCTAAACACCCAACTTCACGAGCTTATTAAAAAAATAATACAAATGACGTAACACACTTTCATGACGTAAGAGGGCGAACCTGATGTCAACAATAGGACGTCACCAACCCATAACCATCATCATGGCTTCCTACTTCGTAACTTGCCGCGAAGTGGATCCCTTTTTTCTCACTTAGACAATTTTTAAAGCCCTATCAGTGCTAGTGATCAGTGATAGGGACACAATGTGATTCAGACACTTCGAGACCGTAATGGCGATTTTCTAGTATCTTCGATACTTAGGAGCCATTACCGAAACTCTCTTAGTTTTAAGTTAGTAAATAAAATAAAATTTTTATTTTTATCTTTTCAGGCTGTTTCAAAAATACGTATAATATAGATAGAAAGATAATAACGTTAAGAAACAGCAAATTAGGAGTGAGCATTAGACGGACCTAGCGGAGCACCACAATTAGAGGATTAGGAAATAGAATTAGAAATGTTTATAACAAATCTTAGTTTCTAAGCAGCTACCAAACGACTTGGTATTCCCGGAAGGCGTTAGCGGCTATTTATAAAAAATTAGCAAATAAGTTAGTCACAAGAGTACGGCTCGGTATTAACTATTTGGAAGCGAGCTTTTTGTTAAATAAAGAACTTTGAAATTGCCCCTCAGTTATTATATATACATTATCATAAATAAAGATTATTAAAACCTAACCAAGCTAAAGAGAACTAATCTTTAACATAAAAGGGCGAGATAATGGTGAATAGTACACAATTGTAGCAGTCAAGATAATTTCCTTCTCAATATATTTGTTACAAAAGGTTTAGGTGCTCATTAAACTTTCAACGAGTGCTATCGTTTTCAATCTTGTCACTTCTTGTATGTTCTTAGATACTACAGCTTAGTCACCTTCTGTTTGCATTGGTGGGTCGGTTGTAGTATTCCTTTTCCAAATTAATAGCTATTGGACAGCGCGCTTCAGTATCAAAGCAATTAAATGAAATGAACTTTCGGTTGCTTTTTTACCATTTCAAAGTCTGAACAGCGTCAAACTAATATTGCTAGATTCGATCGGCCAAGCAGTTTCACTCAGAAGGAGATGTGTGTCGTGGGTTCTAATTTAATCAACTGTGCTATGGTAGATATTATAAAGGCAAGTCGTGCAGATTTTTATCAATATTTTTGAGCGTGCTGGTATATTATTTGCTTACTCGATATAATTTATGATTCTACCTGTATATATTTAGGTGTTCTGGGTTTATTGTTTAACAAGGTTTTCATCGTTAGTTTCAATTAAAGAATATTTATTTTTATACATATATTCAACGTTAAAATCATATTTACAAATATGTGCATTGCTTAATTCTATTTACGAACAACTTCATGCTACTTAAATCTAAAAGTTCGACTTGCATTTCGATTATTATTTATTCTATGGTATTTAAGATGGTTATATCAAGCAACGCTGTGTTTGGTGTCATGCATAATTGGGTTAAAGGATTACTGTTGTTTATGGGTCTGTTTTGAGATAAATCGATTTGATTAATAAGGGGCCTTATGGACAGGATGTATTTTGTTGTGAGTTTTCTTTATAATCTAAAGACAACTGCTGTAATAAAAATTTGAAATTTCTTGACAACAAGCAAAATAGCAAATAACTAAAAATTTATTGTGTAAGGACATCTTATATGGATAGAAAGAGAATTTAATTCTCCTTCAAATATGATAACAAAGATATGCAAGTCTGATTTAAAGACTAACTATTGAGCTATTTTCGGATAGTTGTAAAGGGGCTTTATTATCTTTACCCTGCAATAGATTTTTAAAAGGTTAGTTAAAAGTTTCATAACTGTACCTTTCTCCAGTTTTATTGAAACCACTATTTTGGTCTTTAAGAGGAAATAGTAATTTTTCCCTCAAAAACGGCAAAAGTTATGTGAATACGTTTTGAATAATAGGTGTATTACGTTTGATGTAATATTATAATATGAAATACAATAAAATAAGGCAGCTAGAGGCAATTTCCGATATTATCAGAAACACCGCCATCTTAAAAATATTTTTAAAAATAGAACAGGTAATATTAGATAATTTACCTAAGTTTGACTTGCTATAGGAAATATCTATAATAAAGTAAAGGAACCTATGTTGTTAATTATAATTAAGCCTCTACTTAGATTTATCGCACACCGTTAGAACCGAAGCTAAAACATGACTATCTCCTTGTTTCAATTTTAATTTTAATTTACAAGGGAGCGCGAATTACGGCACTACATGGTGTTGTCAAACTGCACGCGGAAAACAAGGTAGCGTTTTTAAATTACGTGCCTTATTTGATTGATATAATATCAATTTTGGGTTAGTTGATCGGTTTGTTTATTTATTTATGGGCATCGACCACATAATAACGGTATTCGGTAGCAATGTTCTCAGTGACTTTAGATTTTTTTCGACACTTCTAGCTTTTACCTGAAAGGTTTAACTTAGGTCCGTAGAACCCTTTTATCTTTCTCGAACAAATACAACAATGTCTATATAAAATTGAATTTATTTAAATTGGATAATAATTTTAAAAATTTAAACGCACAACAAAGTAAAAATAAATGCAATAAATAAAATTAATGTTAAATCTGATTAAAAATATTAAATTAAGATCCATGCGATCAATTTCTATAGAATTTATCGATATTGAAATAAGTTTGTTAACACTTACTTTACGTTTAGCTTAAATAAAAGCGTTCTCTACCTAAATTTATTTACTAATACTTTGCAAGGAAATTAAATGTCTACAGTCTGTTGTTTAAGCATACTTTATTATGCTTTCTATTATTAAATAAAGTTCAAATTAATATTATTTAAACTTAACTGTTTTACTAACTAAACACGCGATTCGCGTTCGCATCAAATACAATTTAATCGAGAACTAACCTTTTCAATGTCTTGTGACTCATTTTATCAGGTGAAACGGATGTCCGCTCTGAAATTGTTATAACACTTGGTGCAGTGTTATTAAGTTCTTTGAATTACTTGGATGAATTCCCAACTTGTGGTGATGTTGTTGTAATTCTTTTACTGAATTTGACTTGCAGAGACTTTTACTGACGAACTTGTTTACTGAACTTTGCACTATAAACACTTTTGGTAGATCGAGAAAAAGACGTGGTTTCTAGTTAAGTTTGCGTTTATATAACTTTAGAGAATTCTCATTGTCCAATATGGTTGCTAGTTATTTGAATTTCAGCCAATGTCTTTAAACTAAGGTTATTTTCTCGATTCTGACGTAGGACGTTTTAAATTTGTATGGAACGTGCCTTTTTGTGAGTTTCGGGTCTTACTTTTCGGCAAATTGTTTAAATTTTAGCACTTCTTTAAATTATACTGTCTATAGTGTGTGGTCACGTATTTATATTACCTGTCCATCTTTGTTTTTAACAAATCTGCCTGTTCATGATATACAGGGTTTCCATAAAAGAACTCAGGGGTTTTGAGGTTAAGCACTTTTATTGAATAAAAATCTTAGTTTAATGTGTTATACATGAATTTCAAGGTAATATTCTCAAGATTTTATAACAATTTAGTAAATTTCAATATGAGCGTTGACATTAGAATAGCGTAGAAAACTCTCACTCAGTGTGTCTATCACAACAGTTAG
>JAHWXV010213707.1:0-10398 GCA_024586415.1 Phrixothrix hirtus | reverse complement strand
AATAATAACAATAAAACAGGTTATCATTATAAGTAACAAATGAAAATATGCATTAGATAGTACAATAATGCACAATTGTAAAGCACTTTACGCAGTAGAATTTTTCGCACTGAATGGATCTCCAACGCGTTTGGGTTGCTTTACTTCCAATCACGCTCTTCTGCCAATCTTTTGTAACACACTACACATGTTCTTCTTTCCTTAGAATCACGTTCTTCCAAAATATGTTTCTCCTTACCGTTAGCTCGATTTGAAGGATAATCTTTTTCCGAAATTTGTAGTAATTCTTTTCCCTGAACTCCGTGATGCTAATTTTCTTACCGGTAACGTCTGTTGCAAATGCCCATGTAGTGTACTACATAGGCATTTACAACAGCACCACCTAAAAGAATCTCGACTGCGAGTTTGCGGTACCACTTGATACCATTTCTTAGACTGCTTACATAGGCTTTGATTTGATCGAACAAATCAATAAAACTTTTACTTCTATTGTAGTTTATAACTATTTCACGTTTGGTTGCTTCTTTATTGTTTCTTGCTGAGACTGTAACCATTCTATCTGTGTGTTTAGTAGACAACATCAACACTTCACGCTTGTCACACCACTTGATAACAACGACTCCTCTTTTGCTTTCCTTCCCAATAATTTCCCCTTTTTTAACTTCTTCACTATAATGTTCTTAGGAAGTCCCTTTCGATTTTTACGCGTAGTTCCTACTGGGTGGGTTTGTCGGTCTAAAAGTTTATGTGCTAATTCTACATTAGTACAATAATTATTCACATACACAGTACTACCATAATCAAAGGAGATCACTACAAAGTTCCATCACTATTGATGTCGGAATACTAGCAGTATTGTCCTTTTTTTCGTTTCCACAATACATCCTGAAATCATACGTGTACCTATCTTCAATACATAATTTGACAGCTTTACTCCGAATTTATGATGCTTGTTTTTGATATATTGCAAGAACGAAAGACGTCCTCGGAAAGGAACTAAAGTTTTATCGATGTTATTGCCAGGTACAATTATTTTTTGAAAATTCACACGCAGTTTATCAAGCATAGGTGTTAGCTTATATAAGCGATCTGAAATATTATCGCTTTCGTTATTTGAAAAGTCCCAGTTGCTAAGCAAAAGCTCGAAACGATTCCTTGACATCACTTTTTTCACTTCATTAGAATAAATAACTTTAGTAGAGCAATAAGAGGATAACCTTAGCATTTAAACTAAGCCAATCCACATTTGTAATCCCAAAAAAACATTCATTTCTTCAATATCCACATCTTTGCATTTCTTAATTCTCGATTTAGGTAACAATGATTTACTGAGTTTTTGAGCAGCATATCTATTAGTCTCGACCACCATAAGATTTAACAGATCTTCATAAATAAATAAGAAGAAGAAATCAATCGAACTCTTATTCTGCATTTCTTGAATCACATATGCTTTGATTCCAACAGTTCTTGTATCAAATACAAATTCCTTTGTTTGATCCTGTAATTGAATTCCATTTTACATCGGTCAAATTTGTATTAGGAGTTAATTCGTCAGATGAGGAATCGCTGTGTAGTTGTAAATTTTTTATAACATCTTCAATTGTATCAGTAAAGGTACATCGAGAAAAGCATCCACTACCGGAGTCAACATTACTTGATGTAGAAGAGCCAATATTCACATCCCTACAAGATGTAGTTCCAATATTTTTCTTATTAGAGATTTTTCTTCTTTTTGGAGGTGGAAAATTGTTATCTGAAGACGATTCTTTGTCATCATTCTCATTGTAACTTTCAGGTTAATATTCATAGGGCTCTTCATCAGAGAACACTTCCTCTAATAATGTTTGTAGTTGCAGCTGCTCTTTTTAAGGACTACTCATTTTGCCAAATCCTGTCCCTAATAATGTAAATATGAATATATGAACGAGAAAATACTATCAATACTATGTACATTGAATATTGCTCACTCTTCGATGTTAAAATATATTATAAATCAAGAAATACACTCTTGCATTTATATACGATGCTAAAACAAGCATGTAGAAACATAAAGTTGACATGTTCATTCCTACAAATGCATGAATCACGTATTCACCATGCGGCCTAGTTGCAAAGTTTTTCTTTAAAGGCCACATGATGCATCCGCTATTCATGATCGATATGGAAAAATTATAAACAATTTTTAACAACAGATTACAAAACTGAATGTTTTATACCCTTACTAAATAAGTAAAACATAAATAGTAGCGTGGCCCCAGAGAAAGTAATTATTTTTAACATTGTGGCTGTTAACAAGTTAAAGGACGTCTACTTCTAAAATTTGCCTCATACAACCGATTTTGAACTGTTCGCACACATATGTTTGTTCTTGTAGCCTTGGAGTTGATCGCATAGTCTGAGAGGTGTAGTAAATGGGCCCCTTCTTGCTGATAGCGTTAAAAATCGATCTTCTCTTTCGTTGGTAACTCTTGGGCGACCGGTCTTAGGGCGTTTCTCAACAGATCCAGTTTCAGCATATCGTTTAGCTAGACTATTTATCGCACTTTGCGAAACGTTAAACCTATTGGCAACTTTCAGTTCGGTACATCTGGTTTTTGTTTAAAAGATTAAATTGAAAAAAGTAAAAGCCAACTTAAGCTGCTTTAAATTAAATGAACACTTTAATAACTTAACTTGAATAACTTTAAAACTAAACACGCTTTTTGATTGACTTCTTTAACAAATGTTTTCATAGATAACCGTGTTTTCGATACAATAAAAAAGTTAAGAAAAATATTATATATGTACGTTCTTTTTTGTATACCCTTAACTTTTTGCCGCTAGTTTAGATACAGGCCGACCAAGATCGCTTGAGCTCTGAGCTGCGCGAAGCGAGACAGAAAAAACATAGTGCGGTAGAAACGGAGTAGCAGAAGTACAAACCCAGACACAAGTTTTCTTACTTCTTACATAATAGCAATTTAAGCTTGGATTCACAATGTCCATGAAAGATACTTATCAATTAATATGCAGTTTAGATCAAGTATTTGTTGCTATACTTTTCAGGTAAACCTTACGCATACGTTTTCAGATTAAATCGAAGTTTTTATTTTTAGTAGAATCAAATAAATATTGAAAATTTATTTTAAATCGGAAAATTGCTACATACAGTGAATTCATTTAATATTCGGACACTCTTGCATTTACATAATTACTGATAAATATTATAAGGTTTTACACATATATGTATTAGTTGTTTTCATACAAATGTAATATTCTTGTTTAATGTAGATGTTATTTAACAAAAAGGAATTTGGTACTTCACGATAAGTCCAACATAATTTGCAGTGTTAGCAAATGCTTTAAAAATATAAGTATTCACAATGAAGTTACAACTGTAAATAAAATCACAAACAAGATGCATTAAATATGACTACCAAAACAATTTTAATTGTAGAAAACTATTTTAGTATCTATTATGTTATTACAATAATAGAAAAAGCTAGAGATTAAAATATTTTACTTACGGTTTTGCATTTCTAGTAAACATGGTTTAGGTTGTTACGTAATTCTCGTTACGTATACCTATTATCTTACTAAATTTAAAAAACACTTTAAATAGTTAATAGGTATCATATAAAAAGATAAGACTTCTAGTAGTAGATTCAGAGAGGTCGATTTCCTATCAATCATGTTATGCTTACCTACATAAAATGCTTACAAAATAATAAACAATATAACCATCATTATTGAATACCAAACCATGTGGTTCAAAGTTATGCATACAAAAAATTCAACCTGGCATCTATCATTTTATAATGCACGAGTGGAGACCATAAATTACTTAAATAAATGAAGCAACAATTATAAAAAGTTATATCTGAACGAAATCAAAGTTTGATTTAGATTAAATCGAAGAAATGCGTCAATTCACTCTTCTTTAATAATTTGGAATTTATAAATATATTATTGCCAAAATTACTTTCCAAGGTGTTCCAACTTATTAAAGGATTTATAATATTCCTTTTAATGCTTCAAGAGCAAATTTATGAAGTTAAAACGTAAGTAATTTAAATAATCTTTGTACTAAACTTAATTACGTGAATTAACTAAATAATGATAACTAGTAGCTAGCAACAAAATGTCTATTAACATGAATTTATACTAATCTTGTAAAACGATATTATTTTAAAACCAAATAATTGCAAAAAACAAACGTATTGGTTCACTTATTTGAACGCATGTTTCCATAGAAGACTTCGGGCAACGGTTAATACTTCATAGAAGAACTGTTAAAAATTTCTTTTCATTAATACCAAACTGTGTGTCGTTAAACTGGATGATTTAATAATTAACCGGTCCAAGGTTATTCCAAACCATCAACCAAAATTAAAAGAATATTAAATTCCTCCTAATCGTGACCTTTATAACGTATATGTGCACGTAGACATGCCGATAGCCGCTAAATAGAACTTTAATTAATAAAATATAGGAAAATTCGTATTATTTCTTACCCACTAAATAGTAGTGACAACAAGCATACATTTTTGGTTTAGAAATAATCATAAAGCGTAATCAACAGCTTATAACCTGGAACCATTGACATTATTTAGAATCACGTGTTGCCCGTGTTTTATTTTCCAAGACCGACTGTGAAACACATATGGTTATCACAATTTTGAATTTTGTTAGCAATGTAATTTAGTACAAAGTAAATTCTTACGCCATCTCTGTTATAACTAGAGAAAGTTAATAGAACCAAGCTTAAAAGTAATTTGGAATATTAATTAAATATTCAAATGTTTGGAAATGGAAAAAGTAAATGTTGGTAGTCTAAAAAAATGGCGTAAAGTTTAATAAGAGGTTAAGAAATTACTGAACTATAAATAATATTATGAAAAATAAATCAAAAAATACTAAACGATAAAAAATCGTTACAAGGTATCTAGTTTTTTAATAGCAGGTACCTACTATGTATTTGTGTCACTATATTTGCCTTATTTATTCTAGGGGAATTTGAGGAGGTATTTTATTTAATATTAATCAGATAAAATATATTACGTCATGGTTTTTGTAAATCTGATATTTTAACGACAGGGCAATTAAAAATACAACTCTCTTGTACCTTAAATTTTTAACGTACATAAGTATCTCACTTCATTTTCGAGAAAAGATATTCTTTATTTTACATTTATTCATTCCAAGTATTAATACATAGTCTGCTTCAACTTGAAATGCTAATAATAATAAGCAGAGACAATTCACCGGAGGACTTAACCTTTAATACACATAAACTTATTAAAAACAATTTAATATGCCTTAAATTAATAAGTAATCGTTTTCACCGAAGTGTACATAAGTTCTCACTATGAAAACATAATGAAAGTGAGCTTTCGCTTAAGGACGATTCATTTGCCATTGCGCATACATAAGCTGAAGTCCAAACTATCTTGGTAGGTCTGTACTAAAATGGTTCTATACAATTAAAATTATTTTAGTAGTCGTAATTAATGCATGTCGTTTGCGATTTGCAAGAACTATACTTTATTTACCACAGTTCTAACTTTATTGTGAAAACTTAATATTAATATATGTGAGAATTTTCTGCTTTAAAATAAATTTTTATTATTTATTTGATTATACTAAAAATAAAAATTTCGGTACAATCTGAATACGTAAATATATAGTTTACCTAAAAGTGTAATAACTAATACTAGATTTAAATTGCATATTCATGTTTTATGTATCTCTTAGGTTTATTGTGAAATCAAGTTTAAATTACCATTACTAAAATACTAAGAAAATTTGAGTCGCGGATTGTAGTTCTGCTACTCCATTTTTATTGCACTGTGTTCTTTCTCAGTCCTGCTTCGCGCAGTTCAAACCTTAAGCCAGAACGGCCGATCTGTAATAGCACAAACATCTATGAGTGTACCACAAATAAGATTATGTTTCACTATTATTGATCTGAGGTGTAACATTAAATTATACACGCATTTAAAGGCATATGAATATACATATATACACAATGCGTTCTTAAAGTAACGTAAATTCGATAAAAACTGTCTAAATTTTTTTTTGAAAAATCGCCCGGGCATGTCAAACGATTAAAATAGTTTTCCATCTTTTTGTATAATTTTTAAAGATTTTTGACCATTTTTCAAAAAATTATTACGTCATCGATATTTTTTTAAATAGCACCCCACAGTTTTTATTACGGAATCTTAAACACGTATAAAAAGATTGAAATTGATGTAGGTGACAAGAAAATTTTAGAGAAAAATGACGTTGAATTTTAAAATCATAAAATTCATTGATGTTAAATTATAAAATATAACGACATTAAGTGTTCAAACCGTGCGGCTTGTTTGTTGCCATGGAAACCAGATCATTTTTTTTGATAATAATTTGGAATTTTGATTTGTTGAATAGTTTTCCTTAGTTTTCAATGTAGCTAGTGTCTTTGCAGTGTTTGTTAAGTATTTAATTTATTATGATATGTCTAAGAATTGTCAAGTTAAGTGAACGTGAAAGAATTGAAATTCTATGCACGATCGGTTTTGGAGACAGTGTGCGCACCTGAAAAGAAGTAGCTCAATGAATCTTATCCTAATCGGCAACCAATTCGTCAAAGTACAGTGAGTAGGATTGAATGTAAATACAGAGAATTTGGATACGTTCATGATCTTGCTAAATCTGTCCGGTCGTCAGTGAAAGAAGATGATCAGCTTACTGTTTTGTTAGCAGTAAAGGATAATCACCACACCATATTTTTGGAAATTGCTTCTACTTTCAATTTGGTACCAGAGTCATTTCACGCCAATTAAATCAAGAAAAATTGATTTTAAAACCCACCATCTCAGATTTTAATGAAACTTGGCACATTTGTTTACTTCACATAGATATGAAACCATGTCAATTTTTTCTTTCCGTCCTAACTGGTTTTTACAGCCATTTAAAGTTTTGATAAAATTGAAATTTTTCTCGTCCGAGACCTTGGCTGCAATCTGTGCCTTCCAAAAAAAAATATTTGTATCTCCTGTATTTATCAATAAAAACTTATAAAAAATTCCATAATTGCTAACTAAACTATTAGGATTCCAGAAAATAGTAAGTAAGTACATTAGAATTTACCACATCAAAAAAAAATCCTTTTCATAAATTTTTATATTTCTATAACGTCGTACGGAGTTTGCTTAAAAATTAGGTATCTAAAAGAAGGTCGGACAGGATTAAATAAATTTTTCCCCTCTGCAATGCTAGAGATATGTTTTATCATCTCTAAGAATAAACTTTCTGGCTTTCTTCCTACTTCATTTAAAAAAAATACTTTTTCTTCAAGTCAAGAAATTATTTACACGTGAAAAATTAGTTTCTATTCTCATAATTTTATCAGTTATGCATTAATATTAGGAGATATTCATAATATAGGCCTATAGACCTGTGAGACATTATTTATAATGAGTTATATTATTTATAATGAAATAAAAATCATATTTTTTGACATATTTTACGAGTACCGGTAAATATGTAGTTTCTCATTCTTAAAATTATTTTAAAAGGTAAAAACTATAGCTTTTAATTTATTTCTGTGTAGATCAAAAATAAAATAGAACAGTAATAGAATAGAAGTGACACACAAATTGTAATTTAAGTACAGTATGTTATATAATTTCGTTACATGAAGATGATGGTCTTTAATACGTCCTATATTTCTCACAATAGTGTGTAGTACTTGCTAATCAAGCAAATTTAGTTAAAGAGTAATAAAACAATTCACAATATATGCAAATATGAAAATTTGTGGTACTACAAAGATGAACCTGACGTGATGTAAAGTTTCTTCATTCTAATGGACCATCACCATTTTCGTAGCCAAGGCGGGAAGACTTCTGTCATGTTCCATTGCCATATTTATTTAATATTGTTGATCCCCCCAAGCAGCATCTGGAAGAACTTATCACTCTGACCAAAAATGTATGGCAGTGATGAGAGAAGAATGATTGAAACTGCAGTACATACTAAAAAATCAGCTAATTAACATTTGATGGAAATGGAAATGTACCACAACATTGGTTAGTATATATGTACTGTTAGTTTAGGCAAACTAACGATTCTTAGTTACATTTAATTAAACAAATTTCTTCATTGTCATTTTTAATATTACGGTATTTTAAAATATGACTATATATAATATTAACTATGATGTTTATTTCATACATATAGGCTATATTATGTTTAGTTTTCACTTTTGAGATTACTTTTATGAATGAAAAGCTATGCTACAAATTTATTCGTAAAATGTGGCAAACATTTAAAAGCACTGGTATGATATTTATTTCATATTGGTCTATGTATAATCGACTACGTAAGCATACGAGTGGAGGAATACACCAGTGTAGGCAGATGTTTTAAATGCAACTCTTTTGGACACATCGCCGCGTCATGTACTTTTTCAATAGCTTATGGGCGATGTGGGGAAAGGTGTAGCGCAAGAGAGTACATTAAGAGCCACCAGAACTGTGGCAATGGTACGCGCTGCAACTTACCGCACCGTGATCACACTGCAACGGACCCTAACTGCCCTATTAACATTAGAAGAGCGAGTGAGGTTATATATAAGACAAATTATGGTGTATCTTAGATGGCAACTCGTGAGATTCGCGTCATAAGGTGCTGTGTTCGTTCATTATTAACAACGCGAATGCAGTGCTATTGACACGTGAAGACCCAAGTTTCATTTCTTTGCAAACATTGTATTTATTGTTAGAAGGTGGTTAACCCCTGAAAGCTCACACGAGCGCTTCACGGCCTGGTCCCCTCTGCTTCGTTCTCGGAGGTCTCTGGGCACTGAGGATACAACAAGCTTATTCTTTATAAGGGGGGAGCTTGACTGTATCTTTTGTTCCACATGCACTGCTTAAAGCTACTATGTACACTGTCCTAGTTACTAATGATTGCTCGAGCTAATATGATAACAACTATTCTAATGATCAGCACTGAGTTTACGAACTACGTTAGATCAGGTGGACTAACATGATAACTAATTAAACATTCGACACTAAGTTAAACTAACATGATAACTTAGATCTTAGCTCTTGAATAGTTTAAAATTGTTCACACAAACAATAAAGTTTGTTTATTTACTCACTGCGTCGGGGTGCTGAGCGTCGAGACGCTGGATGTCGGTGGTGATGCGGATGCTACGTTGAAGCACTGGTCGTCAGAACGTCAGGTGTGTTGGCGCAAGATAGCCGCGAGTTGAGGTCTCGAGATATGCTACTGGAGTCACTCGGTTGATACTGTAGATTCAATTGCCCTCTTGCTAATTTCGGTTCTCTCTTTATACTGCTTTTAAGAGAAAGTGGCGACATGCTGGTTTGGGATGGGTAATTTTGAAATACCAATGGGAATCGATCTTTCGGATTCCCGTATATATTATAGATGCGATATTCCTCCCCGCTCAAGAGCTTTAGTCGGTTTCGATGGCTGTTTCGTTAGGACACTTTTATGTAGGATGTGCCTGGTGTATCTGTGGGATCGTCTTTCTCTACGTCTTCTTCGGGTGGCTGTTGTGTTCTTTCAGCCGGAAGGAATTTTAAGTCGTTTCTTTTCTATCTAGTCCTTGTCTGAATCAAGTCCGCTTGAAATAAATGGAACTGCAGTATACTCGTATCAGCAGATAACCTTAATAAACGTTAAGTGGTTCTTGTGTTCAAAAATATTGATCATATATACTGTAGTGTACAGATAGTAATTTTAGAGCATACTGTATACTAGGTTAAGTAACAAATGATTACCATTAAAATTGTTAATTATTGGATATGCTTCGCATTTCATAAAATAAGGAATTCATTAAGTAGACGAGGTCATATCCTTATAGGCCTAAAAGGAAGTAGAGAGTGTGACTTGGTAGAAAGAAGTGAAGAGACGCTTGAGGTACTCGCAATTAGAAAGATGTAGTTAGACGAGAAGTACGCAGAGTAACTAAGGCAAGTTAGACATAGGTTAGAGGATAAGAAGATGCAAATTGATTTCTTTCAACTTCAGTGAGGAAGGTGTGGTGTATAGATAGTATTTTTGGAACACACTATATAGCAGGCTAAATAACTTGATTGCATTTAAAATTGTTAGGTATTGCAAATGCTTCGCGTTCCATAAAATAAGTAATCCAGTGAATAGGTGAAGTCATGGTCTTGTTAACCTAAAAAGGAATAGAAAGCGTGACTTGGCAGAAAGAAGTGAAGAAACGCTTGAAGCACTCGCAAGTAGAAAGATGTAATTAGATGAGGAGTACGTAGATTAATTTAGACAAGGTATTCATAAATATTTATGGAAACTTTCACAGTTAGTATTCATAATTAAAACAATTTTTGGTTTAAACTGCGTAACTTTAATTAAAAAATTAAACGTTTCGAA
>JAHWXV010213698.1:0-14719 GCA_024586415.1 Phrixothrix hirtus | reverse complement strand
TATATATATATATATATATATATATATATATATATATATATATATATATATGCTCCCTACAGAAATGGTGAAATATTTGGATAAGCGCAACACCAACTCTTTTAGCTTTTGTAGCGTCTGATCTTAATGTGCTTCACAAATGGTTCTCTCCAAATGTATTATTAGGTTACATTTACAATTCGTTATAATAATACACAAGAATTAAATCACTACGTCTATGTAAACGAGAAAATGGTTGTTGGAAATGATGACATATTTAAATATTTCTATTGTTTCTTTCTTTGTCATTTCCTTTGTATTTCAAGTTTAGATTGCACAGCTCTTCTTTAAGTGGCGTATTATTGCTACGCATCGAAAATATTAGAAATATTTACCATAATAATTAGATATCCAATTAACTCAATCATCATGAGGTAATTCGATTTTAGTACAGAGTGATAAGGAATAACTCGGCCTGGTCTATCGAAGTTGTGCACACGGTCGGTTTAGCAAATATTTTGTCAGTTTAGAGAAGAACAGGCAAAACATAATTCTACGCTGTATATTAGATTTGTATAAGTTTTTACAGTGTTGCCTTAAATTTCTATTATCACAGATGACCACATCATCGTCTTAGAAACTTTGGAGAGTTTTCTTCTTTACAATGTTAGAAGATTTACATTTAAATTTTTGCACTCCGCTTTTTTATATGCAGAGAATGCTGAGAATTTTTTCAAATGATACACCAAAGTATATAGAACAACTATTTATTTAAAATATTTGTTAACATTATCATAAAATTTTAAATTACTAATTACCTATGTAAATTTTTAAAAGACAAGGTTGGATACCTATTCATTATTGAATTTTCTGCATTTCATTTCATAACTGGAGAGGTTTTTTTGGATTATTTTGATCTAACAGTTTATTATGTATTTTCATGCTTAACTATTGCTATTCGTTGAAGAAACGTGTTAAGTAAATGCCACCTTCCTTAAGGAAAGCTTAGGCAAGGCTCAAAAGTTTGTATAGGAAATGGAGACCGAGTTGGTTATTAACCAAACACTTTTTGTAATAGGGCCAATGTTTATACATATTTACCTATTAAAATAGTTGAAATTAATTGGAAATAATTAGCAAATTCTAAATTTTACATCTCGTTAAATCCATGTCAGTAAATTTTTATTAAATACTAAGCACCTTTAATTATGATAATTATATTAATTAAAAGCACGGCTGGCCTTAGCAATAAATTGAGCTATTTGTAATAAAATTTAAATATCTCAACCTTTTTATTTAAATAATTATTTTATGTTACGTATTATATTGATATAGAAGTAAATATTATTGTTTAAACATCAACTTTAAAGAAATACACCAAAGTGGTGTGGCAGTGGCGATGTGGTAATATGGCGGTAATGCTGCAGTGCAGTGAATGTGCACTAAAATACACTAAAAATCGGCAAAGTAGTGACAAATGCTGGTTTTAAACAGTTATAAAGAGCGATAGTATTATTTACATTTCGTATAAATTTCTTATAAATTATGTGGCACACTAGTATCACTAGTTATACGATTTATTTCAAATTGCCCCTTTAATTTTATTCTCAAATAATATTGATTAATAATTAAAACAATTTTTGGTTTAAACTGTGTAACTTTAATAAACATTAAACGTTTCGAAAACTATTTGCTTTCTTTTTCAATAAATTGACAACTCAAAATTGACAATGAAAGTTTCCATAAATATTTAATATTGATTAAAGTTATAGAAAATATCTTTAAGCAAACTTGTAGCAAAATAAATAGATACCATAAATACCTTTCATAAAATAGTGCAAACTGATTTCCTCACAAGTGCGCTACCACTGCACTTCTATCATAAATCTTAAAAGTGTTTGTATTATACGCATTATAATGTTGCTACATCACCTCATCATTATTAGGCCACTTTGATGGGTTTATTTTTTTGTTCCTTCCGGTAAATATCCATTGTAAGAATTTACACAGGCATTCTTGCAGGTAACTTTTTTGGAGACATGGGGCTTAAAGTTGAAATAATTCAACTTTTTTTAAATGAAAAGTCATTGTGATTGTTCAACCTTATTAAATAAAAAGGCATATCGAAATGACCATAAGAAATTGAAGGCATGAACGCCTAAAGAAACAAGAAACAAGAAAATGGATAAAACTAGCTGAAAAAATACATTCAAGAGTAGATCTATTTTTTATGCAGGCGTTTTTCGCCCCATTTTTATCCATATACCACAATTACTCATAACTATCCCACGAGTGCCCTCGTTTATTTTGAGTGGACAATATCCTTACGCGCATACCAATAATTTTACATAATTTATCACAACTAAAGTAAAAAATTACTCGGATAGCGACTCAATTTTTCCCCGAATTTATGAAATTCAAAAGCTATTAAATTTGAAATAATACTGTATAACTAATAAAACAACAAAGATTAAATTCAAAATTCTGAAGTAATTAACAATTCATTATATTTTAAAAATATTGCAGTTAAATTCACCCTTAAAGTTGGCTACCTGAATCTTTTACACCTTACATTCAGTCCTAAAAATCGCATTACAATTCTGTACCGATTACTTAGAACTAAAATTAAGCCATAACTTGCGGCTTATAAATAATTATATAATTAATTTTACTAAAAAGTTGATTAAATGCAACAAATAATTACTTTTATTGGATGATATCTACACAGCTGATGGAATTAATTTGTTATCAAAACGTTTTTATATACAAGGTCATTCACTTAACCTTGATCATTCATAACTCAGTAATTGTTAGTTTTAGGTAAATAGTTTGTTAATAAATTTCTATAAAAACACTCTAAAAAACTTATTTATTATTTCCGGTTAAACAGAAGCGATAAATACTATTTTTTTCACATTGCATAACGTATCTTTTTCTGAATACACTGTATAAAAAGTATATGTTAAAATACAAAATAAGCTGTAAATCTTCAATAAATGGAACAACAAGTATATCAACAGAAGTGGATCTGCAAGGTTTCCAGATATCACTCCTGTAGATTATTTTTATGAGATACTATAAAATATCAACTAACGTCGAAGAATTGCAACTGAAAGTTGGAAATGCCTGTAGGGTGTTCATCCGGAATCAATAGTTACAGCTACTGGCAGGCCATTGTTGCAACGTATTTTATTATGTCAACAGGAGGAATATCATCAGTTTGAATATCTTTTATGATACTTCTTGGATTTGCTATTGTTTTTTTTTTCTTAAAATAAATTCAAAATCATAGCTTGTTATGTGAATCTACTGCGTAAAAAAATAATGCACCTTTAAATTTAAAGAGCAAAGGTTGGCTGCACTTCCGGGTAAATCCGAAGGGAAAAATAATTTTTTTATCTTCTTATAGAACATCCATTAACTATTGAGATTGATTTGAGGAAATTCGTAAAACTAGCAGTTATTGAGTTATAGAGTGATCATAACCATAAAATAATTATGGTTAATTAAGCTGAAGGAACCAATACGTAAAAATTTAGTACATAATTATTTTAAGATAATTTTGTTGATTTAAAGGAAACATTTTAACGTGACGATCTCCTTCAAATTCACGCACATATTGCGACATCAGAGGTAATAGTGCAGCAAAATAAAGAGACTGTATAGGTCTCTGAAAAAGAAGAGTGGTACACAACAACTCAATTGTTATTCTGCAAGCCTTTTTTATTCCGGTCCATCCAAGTGGTGATAGAGTGGTCCTGATTTAAATGTCAATCAAATGTGAACCCAGAAAATTACTGATAAAACATATTACGCAAATTCAAAATATAGGACAATTCGCAAAAGCATACGTGTTCGCATTCTATGTATAATGTTATAGAAATTTCACATAGTATTACAGAGAATTTATTAAGATTCTTAATAATGTAAATTAAAATATACCAAACGAAAAGAATGATGCTTATTGATATTTTTCATCATAATTGTTAAACATATATTTCACCGTTTAACGTAAGAGCAGTCGAAGGTAAAATAACTAAATTGCTATGTGCAATATATGTAAATTACGCAATTTAAGTCTGAATCTTAAAAAAAAATGCAAACTAATGAATGGGAGCATTTTTGCATTCATCGCATTAATCGACTTTTCATCAAAGGACTCTTAGGCCTAAAGGTTGAACATAGGCTTGAGAAACTGTAACCTTCAACGTTAACATTTTTAAATTAGTGTGCTAGTCAATCTTTAAGGATTGATGAGTGAAAGATAAAGGGACCTATTACTACCATTGAGAGTACCCTTATTTTTCCCTCATCAATCCTTAAAGTTTGGTTACCACCAAATTAAAAGTTAGTGTTTCTTAAGTTTGAGGGTTCCTTAATGTGATTTTTGAATTCCGCCCTTAATCTGCAAATGGCTTGTTGAATAAAATCCACCGTTATTATATTTCTTTAAAGATATCGCATTTTGCCCTATTTTTCACCGCTTCCATGGGATTTAAAAGCTGAACAACCGATGGTATATTGATGTTTATAAAATAATTCCATTCCTTGAGCCAGTTTGAGGATAGCAGATAACAATTTATCATTGGTAGGCCGTTGAAGCGTTCTCGCTTTCGCGTCTATTTGCATTTACATCGGATCCATTGATGTTTCAGTGCCTTAAGCTATCGCACTTTTTTTTCATGATTCTAAAAACTTGTCCAAATCATTTTAAATTTCATATTTAATTAAATTCAGAATACTAAATGTGACAAATATAATTAATTACAAACAAAAAACTATTTTAACAACATTAAATCATTATAAATTAACAGAAAGCATTGCAAGTTGTTAATTACCTGTAGAAGAAGGTTAACATCTAAATAAATCAATGGAAATATGCAAAAGATGAGGATAAAACATTCAATGTGACCCAACTTAGTCAACAAAATATTGAAAAAAATATGTATATCTCGTATAAACGAATTTTATCGTCAATGACCTTCTGAAGATGGAACCCAGATAATCTCTGTGAATTTTTGTACTGAAGCTCAAGCTCACAAGTTTCAAGCAAATTTGTTAAGATTGACTGAGAGTGAATTTGTCACTACATTCTAAAGTAGAAATACTAGTTAAAACTCCGCAAAAGGTAAAGGTCATTTTTCCTATATTTGCAATTTTGAACACGCATTTTATCTAAGAAAATGTAAAACAATAAAATAAACTCACGTTTTCATTTTATTCGTTCGGCGCAACGAGTATATTTTAAAATCAATTCCAATGCAGCAAAAACAATGTAAGTTAAATTCAAGAGTACTCTATATTAGTCTTGGTCGCTTTCAACATTTTCTCGACTGAAGATGTTGCGAACGATTAACTATTTTTTGCAGGCCTTGCATTTTAACATCGATACTGCAATGATATAGTTAACAAATTCATTATTAATACTATTTTGCATCCTCCAATTATGCTATATTTTGTCACAATTCAAACAAGCATACTTAAATCACTTTAAAGGTTGTGTATATCTGCTTACTGCAAGGCTAGCAGCTCAGCGCAGGAGGGAGTGAGGTGAAGTTAAGAGACTATCGTATCTGGAGCTTGTAGAAACAGGGTAAAAAATATAATAGATATAGTAGACACCACTAGCTTGAATGCACACATGATACTAAGAAAGGAAGGATGCACATGAGCTAGTACGAGTTTTCACGTAACAGAGTGATGATGATTTCTAGAAATCAAAACGAAACAGCGGCAACATTTTCCTAGTTACTACGTAACACTTACTTAGTCTACGCAGATATCGCAACGGCAACACTTTTACACACATATCAGCGAGTCAAAGGTCCGTGATGCATAAGTGCACTAATTGTTGTGAAAAAGAAGATTCACTAATAGTGAATGTCATGTATGTTGCATTAAATATGCCGGAACGTAAGTTATACACACATAGGTAATCGTTATAAAACAAAATAGATGGAACTACCAGGTGGGTCGAAAGTCAGTTATCATTAGCAATCGTTAGACTTTGTTTTGCCTAGCATAGTGTAATCAGTTGGGGACTTGACTAGTGAGTAGTAGGTTATATAGCTTGTTATTAACTGAAAAAGAATGAATAGAAAATTAATTAAAGAACAGCATGTATATTTGCAAACATTGTGAAAACATAACCACAATTACAGCTTTGTTTATGAAACGTTCCCCAAACATCGATCCTCCATCTCGGTAAGGTATTCGCAAATTAAATTTAAGATTTGAAGAGACTGGGTCGGTAGCGGATCTTCTGCGTTCAAGTAGACCAACATCTCTACTTCAGAAGAGAATCTTAATGTTGTTGCGCAATATTTTGTGCAATGTCAAATAAAATGTCCAATGAGTTTGAAATAGCAAGAACAAGCCTACGGAGTATTCAGAAAACACTGAACTTGAGACCATATAGGCTTACTTTACTTCATGGCCTAAATGGAGGTGATGCGGATAGGCGTATGGAATTCTGCGAGTTGTACGTAATTCGACCAGAAGCCGATGCCAATTTTTACAAAAGCATTCTTTGACGCGATTCTAGATTCTACTAATCCCTATATAGTGATGCAAATAGAGTTAAACACTCCTGGTGTGATTGTATGGGTAGGGATCTTCAGCGGTAGGCCCTATTTCTCGGTAAATTACCTGGACTTGCTGCAAGTAGGAAAGTAGTTCACATTTGAACACCTACAACCGGTTAAGGAAAAGTTGATATGGCAACAACATGGAACTTCCCCGCATTATGGAACAATACTAAGAGACTCTCTAAATGAAAATTTTGAGAATGGATTGGTGGATGGGGTACTATAGAATGGTCTGCACAATCTCCTAATATTGCACTCATGGATTTTTCAATCTGGGATACACTAAAGAATGAAGTTTAGTTCGTTAAGAGTTGAGATGTTGCGCATTTGAAAGAACAAATCCAATCGGAATTTGAAAACATGCAGTCCCGGGAGACCTTCGACAAAATTTCTACATCACTGTTGAAAAGGTGCAATTTTTGTTACTTTGAGCATCTTTTGTATGTTCATTTAACACTACATGTACAAGATGTCATACTTAAAACATTGCCTTTAATTTTTATGTTGATAATAAACTTGTGTATTATACCACCAAACGCATTTTTGACAACTGACTTATGGCCCACCCTGTAGTTCATAACTTACAATATAAAACGTAGGGCTTAATCGATCGATGAACGATGAACCTCTTGGCAGGCGGTGTACCAAGGTAATCAAACCTCTTTATAGCTACGTCCTGAGCGATTCACGACCCGGTGTTACGTATCTACAGCCATAGTTATCGTATGACTCCGCCCACTTTTTCAAGTGAACAAAGTCGTATTTTGCTGTGGCTCCTCCTACTCACGGAGGTTAAGTATCGCCTTGGTCCGCCCTGGACGGTTTCCGGCGTCTCCTTCGTAGGCTCCTAACCCGGAGATGAGGGGGTTGGAGCTGTCCTGAAACAAAGAGTATCAATTAGTAGCCTGTTCATGGATAAACTGTTCAATGGTGGGAATTCTCAGATCTTCGTGGATTTGAGAATTTTGCATAAACCATGGAGCGTCTGTTTGGATGACTTGCAGCTTCCTCTTGTTTGACCTAGCGGTATATCCCCAGACCATTGTCGAACGGATGATCGCCTTGTAGAGTCTGACCTTGTTTTCCAAGGAAAGCCTAGTTTGGCGGTTCAACTGTTGGTACAATGCTGCCACGCCGGCTTTTGCACGTGAAGTGCAATGTTGTGTCTCCATGTCAGCCGGGAGTCGAATACGACACCCAGGTATTGAAACTCGTCCTCCCAAAGAATCGGAATATCAAACATTTCGATTTCTTGTATAGGGCGAGTACACCTACCCGTAAAGAACACTGCAGTGCTCTTTTCCGCATTGACGATGATTTTCCACGTTCGGAACCAAGTTATCAACCCAAGAACAGCCGTTTGTAGGTTGCAGAGGGCTAGGTTTAGATCTCGGGATCGGGATAAAACGGCGGTGTCGTCAGCGTAAAGCGCGAGCGTCGTGTTTGTCTATCTGGGCAGGTCACTGCAGAAGATGGTGTAAAGAAACGGCGAGAGGAGGGAACCTTGCGGAACCCCGCCTCTACGTTCCTCGGTCGCGAGCAACGCCCCTCCAGCTTGATTTTAAACGACCCATCCTTAAGATAGGACGCAATCAGCTGAACGAGCTTCCGAGGAAAGTTTGTTTCCAGCAATCCCTAGTGCCAAACCTTGTCGAACGCCTTGGCGACCTACAGAAAAACTGCTGCTATCATTTATTTGAAGACGAAACCTTCGGTGATTTCTTCAGCCAGCCGGAGCACCTGACGAGTGGTGTTGTGGCCCGGTCTGAAGCCGAATTATTCGTCGGGAATGGTCTTTGTGTTTTGGGTCGCACATTTCAGACGGTTCAGAGTTATTCTGTCTGCAAGTTTTTCCAGGCAAGAGAGAAGACTGATAGGACGGTAATTCTGTGGAAAGGTATTGTCTCTTCCGGGTTTGGGAAGGACGATGACGTCAGCGGATTTCCAGGATGAAGGAAATCATCGATGTTTACTACTTCGGCGATTCTCTTAGGTGGGAGGGCCTTGAGGGCGGAGTTTGGAATGTTATCAGGGAAGAGGGAAGGATGTATAAAGGGTTTACATCGTCCTCGTCGTCGTTTCCGACGGCGATACGGCGTCTAACTGACCTTTTGATGCGTTCGACGAAGTCAAAATCGGCGTGAAGGAAGTTCAGAGAACATTGCAGCTCTAGGATGTCTGCGAATGCTTCCGCTTTGTCCGCTCGCCGTGAATCGGTGGCACGGGCGTTCTACGATTCCTTAGGACTTTGGTCATTCTCTATAAGGAATTGTCCTCCGTTTCCAGCGACTCGAGCTTCTCCCCCCGGGTACAATTGTAGTGCTCCTGTAGTCGATCGACCACATCTTCTCCAAAGTTAATCACGTCGGTAAAATGTTGCTTGTACGATATTTATTAGAAAAAAAATCGAAATTAATGTGGAATAGGTATTCAAATATAAGACACGACACTGCGCCGCTTCTGTTAAAACTTAGTTTTATTATATATCTACTTAGAGGAAATCTTTTTCGCCGACCTCGAAAAACAATCGTGAACTTGGCGCATGGCGCAATCTTCGGCAAAATCAAAGAAAAAAATTTATTGTCTACCTCGTGAAACCAAATGAACGAACACGTCTGACAATTTCCTCCCAAATTATGTTCGTTTGTTCCTTTTCTTGGAATTTGTATTATAGCTTTCGCTTCTATTCAGTGGTATTTTGTGCGGAATATAAATTCAACGAGCAATGTAGTTGTATTTATTGCAGAAAAGAATTTAATTTGGTAATTTACCTAAACTAAATTGGTACACCAAAAATTGATAACTGTTAAGTTTAAAACTATTTTACAGTTTCAGCTCAACAATTACGTTTTAAAATATATCACCATTTACGTTATCTAGGGTGTGTTCCATAAATGTATTGCTTTAGGATGCGGAATTTCCTTTTCCACTCCAGACTTCAACTTTTGTGGTCATTTAGTCGAGCCTGGAGAATTTTATTTCCTTATTCGAGAAGAATGCGTATTTTCAAATTTTTTTCCATCGAAAGATTATCGATCTCTCCGGATTTGAACCCGCGTCCTTAGGCTCAGATGTACACATATCAACTATTGAGCCACTGAGGCTAGTTGTTTTTTATTCAAACAAGTTAGTTAGTATCGACAATTTATTGGTCGAATAGAGAAACCATGACTGAAGGTACTTTTATGTTAACATTAGCGACCTTGACATGTTCTGTAAAATATGATACGAATTTAAATAATGTGGTGAGGTGGTCTTCATATTGCAGCAAAACGTTAGCTATACTTGATTAACCATGCAAAACGATAAGCTCGGTGACATATGAGATCTGTCCGGAAAGTATCCATCTTACACAGATATTTTGTCACGAGACTTGACCCAGCAATGCTTCACACTAGCGAGGTACGCAGTTGTGTAAGTGTCCAACGCCATGAAGGTCGCATTTCTAATTCCGCAAGTATGAATCGTAAGGTTTATAGTGTTGCAGATATAAATGCATTGCGAATGAGTGGTTTAGATGATTCAAAGATGGCCAAAACACCAATTGTAATCAATGAAAGCTGTCAATTGACTGCACGAAAATTAGAAGAAGACCCTGGAATTCCGAAACTCACGATCTGGAGATGAATCGCATGGTTGCAAAATTCATTCCACGGCTGCTAACGCAACTCTAGGATTACGACATGAAAGCCGCCCTAAGTTGCGTAGGAGCAATGAATCATGGGTCTACGGTTATGACCTTGAGACAAAACCTCACTGTTTTTCTCGACTACGAAAGTGGTCTTGCAGTTTCTGTACAGTCCCGATGCAGTTCCGTGTGATTACTGACTGTTTCTGCTTTAGCAAATGGGAGTAGCGTTGGCAGAAAGTTGTGGCTTCAAATATGGGACATCATCATCATTGATCTAGAGAAGCTCTTTTTTCCTTGGATAGTGGACAGAACTCGTGTATAAAAAACGGTATAAGTAGTAAGCGGGAAACTAGTGATAGCAGCGGCATCTGTTGGCCTTAGTCGAAAAAAGGTATTCCTGGTGGCGTTTTAGTGGTATGAAATTATAGCAAATTACTTCAACATGAAGAAGGAACTTAAATATCAAAGTTACCAACTTAAGACGCTATATGGCTCAAAGTTTCTTGTATTATAATATTAAAATATTTTTAAATAACCCTGTCAATTTTTTAAACATACTTTCGTAATAAATGAAATAAATTTTCGAAAAGGAAAATTGAAAAAAGTATTAGGGCCGGAATATATTCTACATTAATGTAAATTTTTAGGAGAAATAGATACAGGGAGTGTAAATTAAGGTGTGCATGCTTTAAAAATTACAAGTAAAAATTTAGGTTTGTTTTGGGCGTTACACGTTCAACGTTATCGATTTTATGGGGCCGACTGTCGCTAGAGTAGATGGCGGTACTGAGAAATTTCCCTTTTATTCGTGGTCGACAAATATTGTCTGCGGTTGCAATATGCGGTTAAGGTAGAAATTTGCTTTGATCCATCCTTTAATGAGATTAACCATTTCGTCATGTGACGGGAATAAAACTATTTAAAACTAATAAGAAAGGAAACTTATATTAAAACAGTTTATTGAGGAGGAACCCGTTTGAAATATTAAATGGGAAAGTTTCTTTGGAGTTAGTTTATGAATATTACAATAAATCATAGCCTACCTTGTTAACGACACAAGCAGACTATGTAATTAAAGGAAGACATATTAATCTTTCAGTTTTGAAAACGTATCTCACTCATTCTGTTATTACTATTATTAATAGGTGTTCGTTGGAGACAATCTTTTATTTTAAATCCAATTATACCTCAAATTTTTGTTTTTATAATTTATGGAAAGGGACTCTAAACACGCGTGTCTATTATCTTATTAAGGAAATATCATTACCTGTATAAAGATTTTTGATAGCTAAAGTTGGCTATTCTGACGCATTTCCCTTAGTATTATAAAAATAGTAGGTAATTCGCTTCTTTAATGAACGGACAATTAATTTTTATGCACGCAACATTTATTAACATTTTTTAGTATAATAACAATTAACCATAAAATTTCACAAAATGTAAACTTTTTATCCATCTCTGACTTTCCGAAGTTGCCAGGTATTTTCTTGATTGAATGCAACCATTTATCATTAAATGAGGAGGAGGAGAAAATAATTGTTAAAAATTAATTAACGAAACCTAGACGCGATAGAGCGATATGCAAATATAATTTTTCCATTTCTCCACTGACCTTTAAGGCTTACATTTTCCCTGGGCTTGATAAGGGACTATGTGAGAAATATAGTTGACAATTTAGCCTTGAGCTCACTCAACCATGGTTATATTTTCAACTTCATTTTTGATTTGATTGTACAAACCTTTTGATCGCCCAAAGAATCAGGGATATGCTGGAACCAAGTTAAATTTTGGGTAATTCAATAATTGCGGACGCCTCGTATCTTTTTAATGCAGTCACTGGTTTTTAATTCTTTTCATGTACCCCGACTATAGATCTTTTAGGCCAAACGTCGTTACATTACAGAATTTTTTAATTTAACTCATAACATTCAAACTGAATACTATTGCAGCAACACGATACAAATATTTCAAAAAATAATAGTACGGAAGATTCAATGTTATCTAACCTATCTCACCTTGCTGTTGTTTCTTGCTAACAGTCACACTTCGTGTAAATTATTAAAACAAATACAATACACTACGCATTTTGTTTTGTAACTCCTTATCTCGCCTTTATGGGCAACACGCGTTGATGTTTAAAATTATTAATTTAAAAACATGTTTTCTGTCGATATATTTGTTAAATACAACGCAATGAACAATTACTAAAAAATTACAGTTGCAAAAAAATTCTTCGCAATAAATATTTTATTAAATTAATTTATTTTTGAAAGCAATGCAAGTTGCCTATTGTCGAGATTTAAGGCGTTGCATACTAAAATGGACACTATACATACGAATATTTTTGCCTATGTGCATTGTTATTTAAACTTAATTTATTTATTCTCCGAAATAAGCTGTCGTGCCGTTATAAAAGTTTCTGAACAAATTTTACTCAAGCAAAACTTTAATACACTTATTTTGTTCCTACAAAATCATACATTATTGATCATATAAATGATTAACATAATTATATTTGTGAATTTATTTTTTAATAAGTTCTTGTTCTATGGAATCTCACGTGTAGCTGTGAAGGTTACTTGTAACTGACTGTACTTAATTTCAAAGCTTTTAATACGGAATGTATATCGTATACGTCTACTCGCATAAAGTCGGGGTGCTAATAATTAGTACTCTTTCTGAAGCTTTCAACTTTCATACGCTCTATTGCTCTCAACCCCTGCCTTTCACTGAATTTAAACCGCTCTGCATCTGCCAGCCTTACATTAGTACACACATCTTTAAGAAGACCATAACCACTTTTACGTAAGTTTTCGTTTAAACACTTGCCCGATAATTACATGTAATTTTAGGATTAAATTTTCTTATACAATAAGTTCAAAATAAAATGATTTAAAAATTTAAATTGATAAATAAAACAACATATCATGAATTGCAAACGACCCTGAGCTTGGGAGAGGGGGTTGACTATAGCTCAGCTTTCCCTGGAAAAATTTAATCCTCTTTTGATAGTTACTCAGCAATAGAATTTAATTGTTTTTATTTTCATATTAAAGAGCCATGGCGAAAACATTTATCTGACGTAAAATGCAAATATAATGATTTATAAAATCAAATGTCACTCATATTGTATTGAAAGAATCTAGACAAAAACTTTTGCCTCTCACGGTATATGTACATAAATTGCATATTTAATTAAGCCTTCTGTAGATTGATTAGAGCTCCTTGTGTTAGTGGCCTAGTTACAGGATTAACTACAAACAAATTGCATTTACCTAAAACATCTTGATGCTATTTGCGTTATTATGTAAGCGAAATTGTTGTACAACATTTAGAATTGTACATAGTGACTCAAACATATAGTACCTAAGAGACTAGATATATTTAACTTGTAACAAAACAAAATCTGGCGTGAGACAACACACGATTTGCAAATAATGATTAAAAATGACTAAAACATTGTTTATGTTTATTTTGTAACCCATCCACATTACTGGTCACACAAAACGCTGCTTAACTCCAAAGATTTTCCTCGATAACTCGCTTCAGCGAATTTTCTTAGAGAAACCGATTAGTTCACATAAAATAGCTTCATAGGCGTAAAAAATGCAGCAAGTTTAAAAAAAATATTTAGAGCCGGTGTGACAAGAGTAAAGTGACACTTCCGGTTATCCGATTTTAATCAATATGTTGCCGTTGCGTGTTCGGATAGCTACTAACTTGAACAGACACATAGATCAATTTCTAAAAACATGATTTTCGGACTCAGGGGTCTCTGAAACGTGCATTTTCACTAAAATTTCGGCATCGAAAATTTTGGACGAAAACAGAAAGTAATAATTTAAAAAATATTACACTGACAATAAGTAAATGATGTTGATGAAAAGAGTATCGTAAAACCGGGCTATTTTAACGGTACACGCTGCATTTAATAGATTTAGTAAACATAACCTGTACTAAGCACGTGGCGCGTAATTACTTCGTGTTGCTGCAAATTAGTGCATGTCGTATTTGGTAACTATAAAAATGGCGAGAGTATATAACGTGTCCCAGATATAAGCACATTATTTAGCACACGTGCACCCAGGCCTTTAGAAATTTTTAATCTAATTAAAAAAAAATTATAAATTTTCGCATAAAAATTTATCATGGATACAGGCCTGTATATCTTTTACTATTAAACGTACTTAAAAACATAAACATCACTTTGTTTTTGTTGACAAAGTATCAGTTTAAATTTTCAAGTCAAGGTTTCCAGTTGTTTTAATAAAAAGTAATCGAACGTATTATTCTAAATTATCTAAGTTTGATCGTACTATAACATTATTGTTTATTAATTACAATTATTATAAACTTATTTGATAATCTGAAATTGACATATACAGTGAAAACTGCCTAAGGCGGAAACTGGAAAGAGGAATCCTGCTTATTCCGAAAAATATGTACGGTCCCGTGAAAATTATAGGGAAAATACATAGGCTAAGCCGGAAACTGCTTAACGCGAACACGGAAAGGAAATATA
>JAHWXV010213697.1:0-15869 GCA_024586415.1 Phrixothrix hirtus | reverse complement strand
AGTCCTAGGTGCAACAAAACATCTCTCTTTACAACAATACATCTAAAAATTAATTACATTTAAAATTATTCGCTACAACAAAAACACACCACTTACCTCATCATACATATTTAAATAAGGCTTTGTCAAATGTAACCTACAATAATTTAAATAATCACCCGAAATAGCCGACATTACAACAATAACGATTCTCTCGTACTATTTACAATTAACACGCACACGCGCGCTCAACTCAACTCAAAGTTAAAATTATTTAATACTCCGCATGCGCAAACACCCATTTCCAACATTACAGTTCCCTACGTACGTCACGCGCGCGAGCGCCGCCGTCGGGTGGCAGCAGCAGCACTTGAGAATCCAACATTACAGTTCCCTACGTACGGCACGCGAGCGCCGCCGCCGCCGGGTGGCAGCACGAGAAAACTCATTACGACATTTCTGGGCCAAAACTGAGGTCGTTGAACCCCCACCTCTTGACCAGAAGCACCATCCGAAGACATCTAACACCTCACTTCTAGGCCGGACGCGCCATCCGAAATCACTTCCGGTCGAGGACTGAGGTGATATAACTACTTACATAAACCTTTAAATAAATGGTGCACATCATAAAGTGGTATTACTTCCTGTATTAAGATATGTCGTTTAGAATTTTCTGATACCATAACTTCAATGGCAGATGTTAGTAGCGCCCTCATCACAAACTACTGCTCGTACTGCAAGACCTGTAATGGATAAATGAGTGGTATATAAACTGAAGTAATAGCAAAGATACATAATTAAAATATAACTACCTGAAACGACAAGTTCTTGAGTGATTGCTAACAGTAATTTATTTATTTGTATTGTAGATGGCCATGCGTCTAGTTGACAGTGACTAGTTGTCTTAGATCCGACTAAAAATTGCACAAGAATCTGATTTTACTTACAAATAATTTATTGTTATTACCAAAATTACTCCTATTAATTGTTAATACCATAAAATGGCGAAATTTATTAAACTTTTTAACGAAATAAGGTTTATAGAATTTTATTAATGAATAAATGGAAATTACAACATTTATATTACTATGTTATTGACTTGTTTAACTTTATACTTTATTTTAACTATTTACAATTTTGTTTACGTTATTTTTGTATATTAGTAAAAGTGTGAACATCAATGATATATGTCTCTTTTTACAGGAATTGTTTGTTTATATATAAATTAGTGTCTAAAAATTAATATAAATAGCAAACGATAATAAATTTCATTTCTATTATATTTTGCTTTACTCAGTTCTAATATTCCAAAATAGCTTGATGATAACTGATCTATTTTGTTGTCATTTTGTTATGAAAATTTTGCATATATATATATATAGGTAATTCTATATGCTTTATTGAAATAAACAAATGTCGTATTCCCTCAATTTTTGGTTATTCCGGCTTCCACTTTTTATTTTAAATGTATATTTAAAATAAAAATGTATATATACTCTGGGTGATTCAAAAATTCGCGGAAAATCTTGGAAGAACATTCTTAGCACTAAAACAAGAAAAAATTTCCCATAAACATTGGTCCGTAAATGCGCTATTTCTGAGAATATTCAGAAAATATATAATAATATTTATTGATTATAAATTAGCAAAAATAATTAATTATTACGCGGTAAATATTCCATCTATGTCATCTCTGAACTGTAAACTGCCTAACTCGTTCGAAAATTCCTTGAGACAATTACCAAAAATTGCAATTCCAAAGCAAACTATGTAATACTATTAGGTGACATTCATTTTGACGTTTTGAAAAAATTCGAGATTATTCGACGTAAGTGTTTCTCAAGTTTTGATAAAAAGCTACAAGCTTTGTTCATCATTTTAATTTCACTCACTGTGGAGATCACCTAATTGTTATTAGTCTTTTTGGCTGTCTATTTGTATTTGTTTCAAACACGGAACGTTAGAGCAACGAGGAAATGCGTGATATGTCTAACATGTATACATATGGATTTGAAAACTGCTTACAGGCCCAAAGATTCTGTCAACAAACTTTTCGAAATTGTCATTTGCAAACGTTGATCACATATTAAGAGAAACATATATGTTTTTACTAATAAATAATTCACATAAAAATTGAATGCTTACAAATTAGACAGATTTGAATCTCAACAATTGAGCGAGGTAGACTAAAAACAACAACTCCAACAATGAAAGATACCATCTAGAATGAAGTGGAAGCAAATACAAGCACGAGAGATGGAGGAATAGCTCAAAATTTGCAAATAATGAATAATACATTATGGCGGTATTATCTGAATAATTACTTCGACCATATTATGTTTAGATGGTACAAACTCTATCTTCAGATACAGATTGTCTTCCACCCCTTCATTTCTGTCAATGCGCCGAACTTGAGGACTTCCCCCACATGATGCTATTCACCAATGAAGTTGGGTTTAGGAGAGACGACATTGTAAATTTTAATAACATGCACGTTTGGACTGACTAAAATCCTCATGAGATTATCCAATCCGACAATCAGCATCAGTTTAATTTAAACGTTGGGTCGGCGTTGTTGCTGATTAATTGATAGGGCTATTTTTTTTTATCACAAAGACTAAATGGGGCAAACTATCTGGAATTCTTATAACACCATTTAATGGAGTCATTGGAAGATGTGCCATTTAGAATAAGAGCTGATTTGTTGTTCATGAAGGATGGTGCTCTTGCATATTACTCTCGGAATGTAAGGACTTATCTTAATAACACGTACCACCATGATGGATTGAAAGAGGCAGATTTCATTATCGCTTGATATAATTCCTATGGACTTTTCCTATGGGGAGATTGGAAAACAATTATTTCCATAATGTCTCTTTCTAACGCCAATATCCTGAGATAAAGAATTGTAAATGGTTATCAGGATATTTTCAAATGAGTTGGGTAATCCATGATTCAGAGATATCAAGATATATTAAGAGAAAGTGTGACACATTGAACATTAATTGTAAAACAATTAATTATTTTTATAATCAACAAATATTACTATACAATTTGTGGATTTTCTCAGATGACTTTCCGCGTATTTTTGGAACATCCGGTGTGTGTGTATGTATACAGATATATATATATATATAAGGTGATCCAATAAAACCTCACATCCTTTGAACAGCTATAGCGCTACCAGTAAAGGCGCTAGAGGAGTGGGAATAGCCGTTTCCGCTTACTAATCTCCTGCTGTTTTCAATTGCTATTATGACTTGGTAGGAGTGCATCGCGCCTACGCAGTCGAAATGTTTTTCAAATATAACAGTTCTGTGATTGCAGTGCAGCGAACTTTTTGCTGATAGTTTAATATTCTACATAATGAAAATGTTTCTGATTGGAAGACTATCTTGCAGTGCGTCGAGAATTTTCGAACATGTTCAGTACTGAAAAAAAATTCACCTGACCAACCTAAAAGTGGCCATGTGCTTGAGAATTTTGAGGCCGTGAGACAGTTCCCAAAACGTTCTTCAAGGAAGCATGCTCCAGTTGTTAGGATTCTAGAGAGAGTATAAGAAGAATTTTACATAAAGACCTGAGATTTCACCTCTATAAAATGATGGTTGTTCAACAACTCACACCAACAGACGTTTTAAGACGTCAACAGTTACATGAGAACATTCTGCAGTGTCCTAGAAAGCGTTGTTATTTTGTGTAATGGTGAAGCTCATTTCCATTGGAGCGGTTATCTAAGCAAACAAAATGCCTATTATTGGCCTGGTAACAATCCACAAATCCTGCACGAAAGGTTATTGCACCCTGGTAAAGCGATGGTTTTTGTGCAATTTACAGAGATGGCATTATTGATCACTATTTTTTAGATGACGAAGGTGCAGAAGTTAGGGTAACGTCCCAATGTTACATTAGCATCCATAAATGAGGACTGCAAAACTTGATGTGTGGTTTCATTAAGATAGTGTTACAGCATTCACCACTGAGATATCACTGGCAGTGTTCCCTTAAATCTAAGGTTTATACACACCGGTCCACATTATGGACGACCTCAACATAGCAATTTCAGTAAACATAACAGGTATTTCACAAGACATGACACGTCAGGTGATAAGAAACTTGTCCTAAAAGCCGTAATTTTCAGAATAAGTTAACTGAAAACTGTTTTCAATACCATTTTACATTTTAGAATAAAGAAGTTTCTATCTGTAATACTTTTTGTTTTATTTGGCTTTAAAATGCGGGAGGTTTTATTGGGTCGCCCTTTATGCGGAAGTTGTAGGGAATACTATTTTAAATATATAATCTTGAAGAGCCTAAAATTCTAGCTCTAGGACGTAAATTTTTTAACACCCTGTATATCACTTGATAATCATTTTCAGAAGATTTCAAACATACTTCCCATTTGTTGAACAGTTTAAGTCGATGCTTTTACATGAATAAGAATAATGTGGACAATAACATATAATGGAACCTTTGCAAATAACAGAGCAAGATATAATTCAACTTCATTTTAAATTAGGTAAGGAATGTAAGAATTAAATAAAGAATACATATATCCATTTAAAATAATAAAGCTGTAGCTGATTTTATAGTTAAACGTAAGTTGAAGGAACACATCATTATTGTATTTCGATAGAGGATGTCGATTAGTCCATGTATGCAAAGCTTCGTAACTAAATCCTTTTCACTTTGATATATGGCTAACTGATGTGCATCGCACTTTACTGTATAAGTAATTAATTATGTAGATAAAAGATAGAGTTAATTATATTAAAATTTTTTGATAAAGCAAGTGTAAATACTTAAATGTAAAACTTAAATACATTATTTTGATATATGGTAGATATTGTAGGTTTTGGTAATAAAGGGTTATTTTTATTTAAATGCAGTTGAAGCCTCATATCGGTGGTTGATATGTACAAGGTTTATCACAGGTACCCTAAACTGTGGATTGTAGCAGATCATACAGCTTTTCACGTACATGCTTAATACGACAGATGTAATTGATAGAATATGTACAGTCAGACATCATAAAACACTCGGAAGAACAGTGATGATCTGCTGATTGTATAATTTGAGCGACCAATAAGACTTTATGAAATAATAATAAAATACATTTTAGTATATTATGATACAATATTAGTAAGTGCCTTATAATAGTTCGAGAAAAAGTTAGAAAAACGAGACCTAAAGGGTCGAATTTTGTTAATTTTTGAGACTTGTTGTACTAAGAGACTTAAGGATCATGGGTCGTGCATTATTTTTTACGCTAAAGACAACTATCAACCAATTACGACAAATTGATAACAAACCGTTACTCCGGTTCATAGCAGTACTAGTGCCGTTATGAACAACAATGTGCTTGTTAATTGCGACGTTACTATAATAATCATAACAGTTCGGTAAATATAGGGTATCCTGGATATAAGGTGCATTATTTTAACAGCAGATACATCTTGGTATGTACGACAAAAAACGCGTGTTTAAATGTGTTTAAATTGCATAGTTTTCGAAATACCTGTAATTGAAGTTTTCAGTCCGGTCCTGTTTTTGAAGTTGGTTTACTGTATGGATGAGGAAATACCTGGCCGACTGTACACATAATATGTATTTGTTACGGAATTTACCGCTATGAATAGATACATATCAGTACTTTAAAGGACGTGGGCACGAAGACCGCTGACGGTTGAAGATGCCCTCATACAAATAGTCAAAGAAAACTAATGTATTCATTATTTACATAGCTATTACAGAAAACAATATTTTATTCAAGGTAAAATTTCATTATAAAACCTTTTATAATTAATTATAATGAGTAAATTTTGTTAGTTTAGGAACAAAGTCATCGAGATTGTAAAGCTTTACAAATATTAAAAATGCGAATAGGTATTTCAAATTTTGAATTGTTATTTATTTTATAGCACAATTTGTAAATGATATTGAATTAGCAAACTTTCCGGTTACAAACCTTTCCTCAGTGTACCTATTTAAAATAAGAAATTTGAAAATTTATGGATTACGTTGAAATATCAAAAAAGAATAAAATTTTTTAATTCAGTAATTGAATAGTTATTTATTTCATAAACGTTAATAAGTTTAATATTTACAAATAATACCATAAAACAATTAAAAATTTTAAATTTCAAATATCTATTCGCATTTTGAATATTTATAAAACCTTACAACCTCCTACGACATTCAACCTAAATTAACTAAATTTACGTATCATTATCATTAACCCAAAAGCAAGAATAAAAACAACAATCTAATAATTAATTATTCAATAAATTTATAATACGATAGACACATTGTAATTTTAAAAATTCAAATTATTACTACAAGGAAATTTTTACACAGCTAATTTTATTCATCCATAGTAAAACAAATTGATTAGAGTTCAGTAATATGATACTAAATAAACAAACATAGTTTCTGTGGTGTACATGCAACACGTGATTGAATGTAGGTCATTACATACCTGGATTTGTGATCAATATTTACGTGAAAACTCACAAAATGTTTTTTCGGGGTAGATTAAAATTTTACACAGTTTTGGGTTCCCTAAGGGTTTTGTCTACACGTGCGTTAAATAATGCTGCTTATATCCAGGATACCCTGTATATCAGAACGTGATGATCAATATAGCCGGTAAATTATAAAAAAAGGTCAGTAGCGTGAAAATATTTTTACAAAATTATAGTAATATTAGCAAATAATGCTGGAAACGCGAACGTTAGAGGCTAAGTAGATGTGTTAGTGAAATGAAGAGATAAGTTACGCCAAGTTGGTCAAAGTTATGGGTAAAACGCGATACATACAGGGGATCTACCTTTAGGCTGGGCATGCATTAAGACATACCCAAAGCATTGCACTGCAGACACGTATGTACAATACGCTGCCTTTTTTATAATAGCAATTTGCTTAAAATAAATTTTATTTTACGTTTGGCTTAGCCAATTGGAAATTAATAAGTTGCACTATATTAAATCTCTGCACAGTGCCTTGTACTGCGAATGTTGCGTGTGTCTCAGTGTGTGCCTGGACTTAACCATATAAATGTAAAAGATGAAAAAATATCTTCATTTACAATTAGTTATTAGAATGTTTATAAGATCAATGGTTTAGCATGTCAATTTATCACTATATACTAGATAATTGAAACATTCTTGTCAGATGGAGTATTAGAACAGAGTGCAGCGGAAAAATGTATTATAAATTAGATACAATAAATATTGAATAACACGTATTTAAATAATTATAATTTAATACAAAGCAACTTAAGTTAGCGTTTGATACCCAGAACTCAAATTCCATTTTCCCAAAGTAAGATAAATATGTATTGCTTCCATTCACTTTCTCTATTTATATTACACTTTAATATAAAATATCTTTTTCGCACTACTAATTGCGTGAAAAGGGTTTTTATTCTACTTAGACATCTGTCATGTAAGTGTTACTTTCTTGCCCTAGGGAAAAATTAACATTTTTTTTCGAGAAGAAAAGTAACTTTTGCTTTGAGATTAACAAACATAATTCAGGCACGGATTATGTTAAAAAATGAATTATTTAGTAAAAGTGAAAAACTCGTATTAGTAATTGGAACTAAGTTATAATTTAGTAATTTTTGATGTTAATTATGAATGTATAATTTTATTTTGCAATATAAATCAATTTCTTTATGCAACCAGCGACGTTAGCAATCGCAACCTGACCCGACAGTAATTAAGCAACACATTTGACAAATATTTAATGAACTATGAAAACGTATAATTTTTATTTTAGCACAAAAAGAAGTCTTATTTACCTTGGCTTGTGTCGTGTGCATTTTGGTCTTGGACACTTGCAAATCTCGGCTCCGTGAGCCTCGGTATCATCGATCAGAAAACTATAATTACAAGCCTTTGTACATATATAATTGTTATAAATAAATTTAGTTTTTTAAAAATTCATAATTTTTTAATTGATCCTTTTTAATAGATAAACTGTATTAGAATTTAGAATACATATAGAAAATGTCAAAATCTAGTGACTATATAGTTGTATATTGTGTATTCATGACAAACTGGACAAATTTAATGAAATCGTTAATTTTCCCAAAAAAATGTTTGAACACGTCAATTTTATTTCAAAGTGATGCATTTAGGAAACTGTTTGGGATTTAAGCAAACTGAAGTTTAAAACACTATTGTACAATTCTCCCTTATTAGTGTGGAATATTTAATATTTTCGTGCTTGGCGGAAAGTTTATAACGTTAATGTGACTTGTAAATGTTGCAATAGGTTGTATATAAAAATTAATTTTTACGGTAATTAAATGTTTAAAATAAAATTAAACTAAATCATGTGCTTAAATTCATTCTTACTCCTTTATAGATTAATGGCATAAAGTTTGATTTTTCAAACTCGAACAATTTACATCCCCGTTTGGGCGATAAAAACATTCGTAAGCTCATGTTTAGTGTGTCTGCATTAAACTTCATCAGTCGTGGGTTCAAATCCAAACAGGAGCAGTTTTTTTTAAATTTTATTGATCTTACTTAATTCTTTAAGTCTACTTGAATATTAAACTATAAATATACCCAAATTTAAATTTTTTCAATGCATTTAAGTTGTAAATTCATAAAGACGCTGTTATTATTCATCTATTTACAGTTTTAAATTCTATATTCAAGCAGTAATTACGATTCAATTATTTAATTAATTTAATGAAGTAATTAATGGTTGGATATTACAGTGTTTTTTAATAGCGAAACTTGGAAGTTATTCACATGCTAAAAATTGGAAAATGTATGGCTTTATAGAAATCATTATTCTTTATTAGGCTCTGTTTATACATTATGATTAACATGTTCAGTGCTTATAACTACATACAACTTCCAATTCTAGGAACTTATTCATCTATTTATGCTTACACTGTATTAATAATTTTGTAGTACAGTTTTACTGTAGTATATATCTCTTAATTTTACCAACATATGACCCACATCTATGTTTTATATATTTAAACTAGTATGTATAAAATCTAAAATAAGCCGCAAAGTCTGTCTAAGCTTCACTATTTAAAAAACGCATCATATTATTTATATTATAAAAAATTATTTTTAGCATTAATTATTTTCTTATTATACTTGCAGATTTTACAAATTAAAATTTGAATGCTTTTGTAATTTTAGAATCTAGTTTCTTATTTCTCCTACCAGTAAGAATAGCCTATGTTTTATTACATTATGCGAGTGATACATCTCTACGCAGTTTTAATTATAATTTAAATACCACATTTACAAAAAATAAAAAATAATATAATTATAATTTAATAATTAATTGATGAATAAAATAAGTTATAAAAAGGGATTGCTTCCTGTGAATTCAAACCGAGAATCAATAAAGGATAACGAACCCATATCAACCAAAGGTTGTTGGTGAGATATTTCTCTTATTGTGTCTATGTCAATATTTGCGCATAAATATGTATAAAGGTTAATAAACAGTTTTTACAAGAACATTTGCGTTATATTTATGCGATAAAATACCATCTGCCAACAACAATTGTCAGTAATCAAACCAACACGTTACAGTCAAGTCAGTCAAATTTACAGTGTGTTAGTTGTACAATTGCATATAAAAAATGTAACTGACTTAGAGAAAAATTATTGAAACTCAATGTCGATTGGCTAGGGGAAAAGAATACAGACGCATGAAGTTCGTGCTATCTTTAATGAAACTCATTCAATTCGATCTCCAATATCATAATTAATGATATACTGAATAGAAAACAAATTTTGCAACTTGCAAGAAGTAAATCCATTCCTAGACTCATGGATGTTGAGTAAAACGCACTACGAAAGTTAGCAGTTAGCAAAATTTTTCCATTAGTAAAACTAATGCTGAAGGAGTGTCATATCAATCCTGAATTAACTAATAACATTTCTTTTTCTGATGACGCTGCTATTAAAAAAATGCCTCTACCAACAAGCAAAATTAACGATACTGGGCAACAGAAATTCCTAATAGATGATAGATGAACACGCATAAGTAGTAGGTGACCACGTCATATTATAAAGCTTTAAATTGTCAATGAGATTTGGATTTTCTTGCACTTGGTTTAGTCTCATCATTAACCATGCTATTGCTTAATACAGATAAACCTATCTCAGAATTTGATACTAATACGATAGGACATCAGTAAGTGCGCATGTCTTGATTAGCTCTAAGTATAGTGCTTTACACAATATTGAACGTTGAAATAGAAAATTTAAAAAAAAATTGTAGTGTAGCACCGCAAGAATTTATTTCTAATTCTATAAATGGTGGTTACTTACATTTTGTGCTAAACATTTACTTTCAGTAAATCAATTTTCTAACATAATTTATTTTTAAACTTCTTTTTAACAGATTGCATTCAACAAAGAAGTCCCATCCAGCCAATTACAAAACATACATGTTGCTATTTAAACATGTTCGATTAAGTTATAACTTTTCCACTAATAAGGTAAAGGTTGAATAACCCACTGTTAAATGCATCTTTGGAAACTCTACCTGCAACTATTATTTTACAACCAGCAAGATAGCATTAGAGTAGTTCCAAGCTCAAAACTAAAAGTTTCAAAATATTGCTGCAATGTAAGATTTAGAAGATAAATTTCTCACTACACTTCATTACTTTCGAAGGATGTCTACACACGTCATAATGTCGACTCTAGAGATTTTTGTATGTCATAAGTAGTTAATCTTGGTTAATAAAAAACCTAGGTATAAGTAAATTAATAAATTAATTTACATTCCAAATAAAAATTGTGTATTTTGTAACTATGTACCCAGTTTAAATTTGGCATATGCGTGTTTCATTATCTCGCAGAAATGAATGGAATACTGATCACTTACTGTTATGAGAAGGATATCATGTAATTGTGATACACCTTGTATATGTCACTGTTTTGGATTGCTATCAATTAGTTTATTATGTTGAATTTTTATAACAGAATTTACGAAGGTTAAAGAAAAATAGTGATGAAAGCACTCACAGCAAATAATTAACAGCTACCTTTATCAAGGGAACAAATTGATTGATGTAGCATTCAAAAGTATATTTATATATCGGTGATATGGTTCAGGATTGACGGATATCACTTGATTTTTGTATTTTAATTTAATCTTGTATTTGCAGTTTTTAATTTATTTTTAAATATAATTGCCAATTCATTCTGTATACTTCAAATTGCATTACTGACGTTTTTATTATACAGAGTGTTCGCAAAATCTGCCGGAATGTGTTAACAACAGATACCTTTTCACATGTACAATAAAAAACAATAAGGTGTTTTTTATCTCTTGTTTTTGATTTGGTTTATTGTGTCCAACAAGAAATGACTGGCCAATTGTACTACTCTAGCTGCTGCCTAAAGCATACGATTCCACATTATTATTACCGAATGTTCCTAGTTGATTATTAAACACCTCGTGGTTGTCCAATTGAGTTAAATTTACAATTTCTTTAAAATAAAAACAAGTTTTTTACTTAATACATACGATTTTCAGTGCACCTGTATTATTGAAAAGAATAATATTTTTTAAACATTTTTGACTTTTAAAAATATTCTACATTCTTTTAAGTCCTTCAACACTGTTAAATTTTACACACAATTTATAAATAATCTTTGTGCTATTTAATAAAATTTTAAACCGCCCCTTTCTTAAAAGTAGGTTGCTTTTTTTAAGGGATGTCTTTGTTTTAGTTCAAAATAAACGTAGTAAATACGAGGGCGGGATGATAATTAGGCGGCTTTCAAGTAGAGGGCGATACTATACTAACTACTATTGTGAAATTTCTAAGTTCTGTGCTTAAGTTGATCACATTAAAAATCTGACTTCAATCTGTCAAATAGTTTGTTGTTAGGAGTTTCGTAAAGTGAAAGCGTTTTTGTTTGTTTTTTTATGGATAATATTGAGAAACTTGTCATTGAGTTTCTGTATATGAAAGGTTTAAAAAAATGTTAATATTCTTGAAGAAATGCAGAACGTTTTGGATGTTTCTGCTCCTTCATATATGACCATAAAAAGCTGGGTAGCTTAATTTAAACGTGACCGTATATGGGTTAAAAATGGATACCGACTGGGACGCCCTAGAAGGTCACTACACTGCAAATGGTCACATTGAGCGAAATTGCTAGTACTGTGGCTATTTAAAAAGAACAGGCGTGTAATATTGTCACACAAGAATTAGGCATAAAAAGCTGCAGGATGGGTGTCGCGTTTACTCTCATTAGAGCAAAAACCAGTGTGGGTGCAACTGTCCCAAGAATGTTTCGACTGTTTTCAAAAGGAGCCAGTTGATTTTGTGTGAAGGTTTATTACCATAGGTTAATTACTATACGCCAGAAACAAAACCAAGCGAACCAGGCTGTTTGGCCCCAAAGAAAGCTATGGCAACGAATTCTAATGATCGATTACCTTCCAAAGGGACAACAAATAAATGGCGAATACTTTGCTAATATATTGGGTATGTTGAACGAAAAAATTCGCGAAAAAGGACCTGGTTTAGCGTGTAAAAAGATCATTTTACATCATGATAATGTTCGCCTTTACACTAGTATCGTGTCATTGGCCAATCCACCTATTTACCCGACTTGGCTCCATCAGACTTTCACCTATTTCCCAAACTAAAATGTTTTCTAGGGGGCAAAGCTTTTTGACTGATGAAAAGGTAAAAGCAGTTGCAAATGCCTATTTGTCGGACTTCAATAAAATTCCATCCGTGATAGAATTAAAGTATTAGAATATTGTTGGAATAAATGTATCGAACGTTTAGAAGATAATTTTGAAAAATGAAAACATTTTTGTAACAATAGTACCTTTATTTCGTTCTTAAGCTGCCTAATTATCATCCTACCCTTGTAGTTTCATACAAATTTGGCATAATTACGTACCTAGGGGACGGAGACAAAAATGATTGTATTGTATTATATTCTCTATGAATTTTAAAATTTGTTTTAAATAGAGATGTATTAAGTAGTCTAAATTTACAGTTGCAAATGAATGAAGGACGGATCATATACCAATTTGGAAGGGCGGTTTCTATTTTAATTTAAGACTATGTTATCTATAAATACATGCCCAGTTACTTTATATAGATCTTTGAATTCTGTCCCTGAATATATGTCTGTTTCAAGTCTGAAAGCAATGATTTGGTTTTTTAATATGCATGGTCTCTTTCTTCTACCATATAAGGTGTGGTAGTATTACTTCTTATACATTTTCCGCATTTTTCGTGTTCAAAACAATGATCAATAGGTACATGTCTCTAATTAGCACAATTCCTGCATAATTTTCGATGAAACTGTGTGTATGGATAGCCAAGTTGACATCGAGGTTATGTAGCCCAAAACACCCATATCTCTAACTACTTCTAATTATTCAACATTTTAATAAATCAAGCGATATAATCAAAGGTTCAAATTCATTCTATTAAATTCTCGAGCTAATTTATCTCATTTATTTAAAGGGCACCCTTACACAGTTGCTCTAAAATAAAGGTTACACATACGGCATTCCAAAGTTCGAAAAGCTGGTTAAAATTTCTGGAATTTTTAAAAATTTAATTTTGTGAACGTTTTTTCCCCAAAAAATGTATAATTTTCAATTCCACTTCTTAAATTTAAATGAAATCCTTAGCATTCGTATGTCAAAATTTAACTTCTGCTAGGACAATTTAATTTTGTCAGCCACTTAAAGTTGTAGCTTTTATTTTGAAATTTTTTTTTAAATAGCTCTTAATTTAATGCTAAATTTAAGTTTTTTAAATAAATATCAAGTATTTGATGCATTTATACAGTTACTTTCTTCATTGTTTAAAATGTACGTATTTTGCTAAATAAATCTTCTCATAAGTTCATATTGGATCAGTCTTCACATTAGAATATTCAGAACACATTATTTTCAATCATGTTTGCGTTAATTTCATAGTCTAGTATTAACAAACTAGCATAGTTGATATGGTATAATATTTTTTCGAAACTGTTACAAATCTAGACAATATTAATACCTTAAATTGACCATTGAGTAATCTTATATCGAGTAGGAAATTTCTTCTCATGCTATTCAACATATAAAAATTTAAATTTTTATAGAGTGCTAAGAATATTATAGTTCTTTTAGGGCTTTTTAATAAAGTTGAACTGCTGCTGTTTAGGAATATTAGAATGTTTCAACTTTTAACAAGTCAACAATGAAATTTGCATAATGGACAACGCAGTTCTCTAAATCTGTACAATTACTTATATTTGGAAGACAGAATTTGTAGAGGTTGCGCAACCTCTAACAATAAAATACAAGTAGTTGAATAGAAAGCAATAAACATTTTTACTTACTTTAGTATACAATTGAGGTTCATTTTTTCAGTTAGCTAATTTCGGATCTATTAAGTTTGAACATTAACTTACGATAAAATATCATTACTACCTTCTTATAATTGTTGACGTTTAGTGTTGAAAATTATGAAATAACATTGAATGATGTCGTTCTACTTTGGTCCACTCTAAACTACTTTACATATATCAATTAGTCTACAAAATAAATAATTGATGCAGTTACCTAGTAGTAGTAGTTCGTTCCAAGAAACTGGTGGATTAATAAAAATCTAAATATTACCAAATAAACCAATGATAAATAGTTGTACACAGTTATTATCTTAAATATTGATTAACACTGAGCCTTATTTTTATATAAAAATGTTTTCAGACATTGACGATGTGTTCTTACTATCTAGCGATTTACATACACAATGAGGGTGGCTGATAACATCAACAATAACAGCAACAACATTTTAGCAATAACAATATCGGATTATAGTTATATAGAAGGCAAACTATTAATATTATGCCTATCTGTATAACTTCATAATCGTAACGATATAACCAAAAGCCAACAGACTGACTAACAGTGCTATTAGTCTGCTGCTAGTTATTGTAATAAACGAAACTATATATGTCTTCGAAAATTATATAATAACACTAAATAACAATATGCACCACAATCATAAGAGCTTCTCACGTTTAAAATTTTTTCACATAATTGGGGTCACTTGTAATTTCGGTGTTGTTCCTTTCAGAGATGAAAGTGCATCACAGAACCGTTTCCATTTCTGCTATTTCCGTTCGTGGACTTGAAAATAATTTTAAATTAGATATATTGTCTAAGTAGTATGATTTAAATGCAAAAATATTACAGCTTACACGTTACAGGATAAGTTCACGCACTTGCTAAAACTTTCTAAAAGCATCAGATTCGAATTATGCAGTAAGGTTTACTTTACAAATCTCTATGCTACCATGAAACTTTATCGAGTACTAACTTCCGATTGTACTAGTCGAACGTGTAACCTGTAGATAAGTATATTTGGAACTACAAAGTACTTTTAAATTAATTTATAGGACACATGATTTCCACGAAAACATTCCTTAAATTGGACAGCAGCTTATTTGAGGAGAAGGCAACGTTATAATTGCAAAATATCTAGTTAGAATTTGAAAAAAAATTTTTAAAAACATTTAGACAAAATAATTAACAATAAAACTATTGGGAAAAAATCATTTTAAATAATGGGTGCAGCGTATAGGTGAAAAACTAACATTTCAAACGCAATTAATGTTAATTAATTAATTAATTAATTTTTCAACTACAGTTGTTTAACTACGAGGGTTGCCTTTTAAGTAGTTACAAAAACTAGGAAAGAAAACAAATTGTTTGGAACAAACTGTTTTATTGTTTTTTAAAATATTCACCTTCAAGTTTTATGCACTTTTGCATGCGTTCAAACCACTTCTCGAAGCATTTTTTCCACTCTGAAGTTGGTATCACAAAAATGTGGTTTTCAAATGCTTCAACGGCCTCTTCAG
>JAHWXV010213646.1:0-11105 GCA_024586415.1 Phrixothrix hirtus | reverse complement strand
GCGTGGACAGCGATTTTCATCTCCTGAAGAGGCCGTTGAAGCATTTGAAAACCATATTTTTGAGATACCAACTTCAGAGTGGAAAAAATGCTTCGAGAAGCATGAAAAAGTATATAAAACTTAAAGGTGAATATTTTGAAAAACAATAAAATAATTTGTTCCAAAAAATTTGTTTTCTTTTCTAGTTTTTGTAACTACTTAAAAGGCAACCCTCGTAAAGCATCTTTAAAATTGCATTTAAAATCAAATTCAGTCACTCATGGTAGCTTAATAAATTATGAATAAGAATTTGGATTTCTTTCCAGCAGTAATTTTAATCGATGCAGGGTTAAGAAATATAATTTTAATATGCATAACTTTTGGTAAAAACGAACAAAGGGCATAATTTCCAACAATACTTGAAACGGCGTCGCTTGAGTTCACCTATCTTTAAGAATGACCTCCAGACAGACTTATTTGCACCATTTCGACTATGCATGAAGTTCCTAGATGATCCCTAATTAAATCACACAGCTAAAAATATCTAACAAAATGTCAATTAAATGTTTACCACAAAAGTCATGGGGTGCTAAATGCAAATGAAGTGAAATAATTTAAATCAATGTAAAACTAATGTAGATGCACATTTGAACATTCAAAAGAATACGTAAAATAATAATATGTGGTATCATGTTATTATGATAAGGCAGATTCGTTTAACGAATTGGAATTCATTGCCCGTCGATTTATCTTTGAAGTCCTGGGTTTTCAGACGCTTCGGTATCTTAAACGGGGGAGAGTTTACAATTCTTTGGGTTCAGGAAATTAAGATCCAAAAGTAGGACATTGCCCAGAGCTGGGAAATCGTATAAAAGCTGAAAGGGCGTTTCAACGTCCTCGACACATTTTTTGCAAAGAGGATCGTGGCGGATTCTAGTTTTGTTAAGGTGTTTGTTGAAGATATGGGTTTGTTTAGAGCTCTAGCTTGTCTAGGTAGCATTGTTTGAACCTGACGAGCAGATCAGCCGCAATGGTGAATATTTAACATTAGAATCCCAACATATAGGGTTCTGTTTGATAAAGAGAGGTGTTTGAATAGAAATCCTCTTTTTGGTAAAGGGCACAACCTTCGTTTTGCTAGGATTAATAATCTGCTGGTGAAGGTTAGTTACTGTGTTTAGTGTATCTTGGGTAACGTCCTAAACAGTGGATTCAAAATTCCCAGTGGTATGCAGAACAATGTCATCTGGATAACTGTTGGCAAAAATTCCTTTAGAGTTAGGCGCACTTAGAAGACCGTCAATTAACAAGTGCCTCGGGGGCACCTTTTGTGGCTGAGGCTGTTATGTTAAAACAATTTTGTGTTGTCAAAGTCCTGCCCTCTAGCAGGTTTCTTATCTAACAAGATATTGGGATGTGTACCATGTTAGGTAGTATATAGAGTCTAAGGTAATACATATGGTTTCACAACCAACTCACTATTTTAATGCCAACACGTAGAAATTGATCGAGAAAAGAAATATATAGGCAACTCTAAATACTTAATACTTGAAACGAAAAGCTATTAATGTAAAATGCATATGTTAAAAATGGAAAGATTCAAAAGAAATTATTAGATAAAAGCAGGAACATTATAACAGGCTTAAATAACGTAAATACGTTTAAAATATCCAAAACTAGATCCTAGAAATTGAAAATGCATTATAATTAATTTTCAATTAAATAAATTAACCATGCAAATGATTTGCTGCGTTCAACAATAATGCCTAAAGCTTAATACTTTATTAAAATCATATCAAAATGAAAGAGTTAAATGTCTAATTTTCTGGTTGCGATTCAACAGAACGTAACGAATTATTTACAGCTACAGTAAATTTTGTAATTAGTTTACAGTTAAATTAAGTCAGAGAAATAATCCCACGTAATTGTTTAAAACTTTAAATAGCCAGTTAGATAAACTGTATTTTATACTTTAGTAATGCATTCTCGTATTGTAGAATTTATGAAACTTTCAATTTTAATTCATATTATAATTATATTGGTTAAATCACTAACTTCTTTCGTAACCAATATTAGATTTTAATTACCGCTTGATTTGCTTATAATATAATTGTGAATCAATAATTCATTATGATTGACCGAATTATTTGTGAGCCATATTTTAAACTATGTCATTATAATATTCGATAGATATTGTTAAGATATTGAAAATTAATATTTCCCCAGTAAATTAAAAATAGAGGCATTCGTCAAGTTTAGCCTATGTAGCTCAAATAGAAAATTAATTAGGATTTCATTTTAATTAATAATATTATAATTTGCAATATATGAAATAGGTGTATTGTAGCAACTATTTTAGAAGTTAAGCTTGTAATTCCTCATTAAGAGGCTTTTATACTAAGGAGTACTGATGGATATTTGCACCAGCAGCCCCCGCATTTCTGATACGCCCATTACAAAGCTACGCCATACGTACCTAAGATTGCATCATAACAATTATTCTAGTGTCTGAGAGAGCAATCGCGAAATTGCGAAAAAATATTTGCAAACGTAGCAAATACGGTCGGTTTTCTGTGTATAGTGGCGTAGGAATTTCAGTGTCTTTAAAAAAACACGAAACGTTAATTCATAATATTAAAATGCATTTTTGTTATTATGAAAAACTATTACAATTATTTCATATACCAACTAAAAAAACATTTCACAGAACGTGTGAATATATTATTACAACAACTTACAGGAAATAAATAAAGTGTTTGCATATATTTTATGAAAAAAACGCTGTTTTCTAATATTAAAGTTTCCCGCGAAATAACAAGCCTTTATTGAACACAAATTTGTAAAAAAATTTAGAGTGATTCCAAAAAAAATTGCAAATTTTCGTGCAAAAATCAATCACAAATAGGGACAGTAATTACGTACATTCAATTATACGTTGCACTTATACAAAGACATAGTTTTGTATCATATTACTTTATGTAGTGATTGTGATTTTCTTAAACAGATGTCAGCTGCAATTACAACAAAAAGTCCAAAATATTTTTATAATTATGTATTTATATTTGTTTCTCGTCCTGTATCTTTAAAATTAATATGTAATTAACTACTTGTTAAAAAAAGAAATTTTATTTTAGATAAATCTATATATTTTTAGTACTTTATGACTATGAAAAAAATTACTAGAAATATGGGACGGAGCTTTAACGTTTCTAGACTTCGTTTCAAATAAAGAATTATTAAGTGACGTTATGCTTAATTTTCAATTTATATATTTATCTTCGAATGTAGTAAAATACTAAATAAAGAGTATATAAGGCGTTTTTTTAAGTTCTTCTGATGAGTACTTTCATCATCTGTACTAAACGCAGATTTTGAGCATGTATCTTTCAAGATCACCAATTTAAACTATTAGAACCAGATCCAAGAAAGTAATGTTCGCGATCAATAAAAAATCCATTTGAAAATATTATTTAGTCATTTCTTATGAAAGTCAACCGAATAAAAGAAATGTTTTCATCAAACATCACAAAAAACATGACATTTTATAATTGCAATGATAGAGCTAGTTTGTCTATTTTTGGCAGCAGAGGTGGTATTTACTATTTATTATAGCAAGCAGAATGATATTTTTGAGTGCTCGATAAGTTTGATTAAAGCAAAATAATAAATACGAAAAATAAAAGTGGTCAAAAGATTATCCCAGAGCACTAAATATACTTCGGCCTCAAGACACAAAAAACGCTTTGCACACATGGAAGAGGATGCAAAATGTTTTCCTTGCCGATTATAAATTGTAGGACTCATCAAGAACTAGTCATTCCACAAATCATGAATGCCATTCAAACCCGAAACATTATAAATGCAACGTAGTTTTAGCTGAAAATTTTCCTCACATGTTATTATTGCTAGAAGTACGGTTTTGACTCTTTTCGCACGGCATATGGTTTTCCGCATCTTACAAATTTCGCTAAAATGAGACGCCGCCAAGAAAAGCTGGCGTTCTTGTTTTCGCAGAGAATTTTTAACCTGACTCTGAGTTTGCTCCTCAATATCTTCTGATTTTCTTCAGGAATTGCATGAATTTATGTTTCTTTATTTTATATTCCTCACCAGGGAGGTGTGGATCAGTGTTAGCTTCAGGGCCATAATCATTTTTTACCAACATGTTTCCGTTTTTGGATCTTGGCAGATTTATTTTTAGCAATAAGTTGATACGGAGCTTGTCCGCAACTATGTGTCTTATGAGGAAAGAACTCATCCTTTGAAAGGAGTAGTCAGCGTCAACTACTCTGTTGTCCAAAAAACGCTTGGATGCTTTCAAGGGAATGGCCAGCCTCAACCACCCTAATTATAGGCTTTGGACCTTGAAAGGGGGTTGCAGTGATCAAGTCAAAAACTCAGATTTACGACTCGTTTATTTTCATTAAATGACATGTTTATATACATATGTTTGACGTGACGTTCGTATTACCTAATGGCTTTAAAGTACAGGTTTTTGCTGTCTGATAGTTTTGTAATAATTATGAATTTTCTATTACATCAAATAGTTATTTATTAATCTTAACTTAATTTAATTTCTTTTTTAAGGTCTTATCATATTAGGTATTTCTGTAACTTAATTTATAATTTGCTGTATGTGTTATCCTAATTTTTTATCATGTTTAATCTTAATTTTGGACTTCTTTGTTTATAATATGAGTTTATTACGTAAAGAATGACACAGAAAGTTTTGCTGGTAGTCTTAGTTGCATTTTAATTAATGCGTTTGTGCTGATGTGCTTACTCAACTTTCACAATCTATGTTCTTCATATTACCTAGATATTTGAACTGTGATATGACCTTTCACTTATGAATTTGGTTTTCAATATTTCCCTTTTTTAGGGGTTACTTATATGTACATATTTGAAATACATTTTTTTAACTTATCTCTACCTTAATTATTTGCTACGTTTAAGACTTATAAATTATACATTTTATCTATTCCCTATGTAGCTTTCACCTCTGGTTTCTGTTAAGATATGAATATTAACATAAGTGTTAGCTGCTATTCTGTGAAAATACTTTTATGTGACAGTGAAACTGTTGGATGAACTTATAGGATTGTAATGTTTCCCACATTGTTGAAGGAAATTGCAGTAGACTCACAACGTGCTTCATATGATCTTTTCAGTAAGAAATTTAGACTTTTCCCGCTCACAGATTTGCAGACTATGGCATTATACTGTTCAGCTATATTGGTGTTCCTATTCATGACAAGATTGTAGGAGTTAGCAATCGACCTATTAAAATATACGCTAACGTCATCCAGTAGACCACAGGCTTCAATGCTAGCTATATGATTTATAGTGGACCTATTAAAGGAGCACGAGAAATTAGCAATTTTCTGGCAAACTTTGTGTTCGCCAAACATTATGTAAACAGGCATTTTTCAAGCCCTTAGATAGATTCTGCACTTTTTCCTGTAAAGAGCAATTTTCGTCCATTCTATATCGAATGGTGCAAGTAACACAATATTGCAATCTATGAGCATTATTCTCGACGATTTTTTGTAAACTAGGAGGCACTGGTTTATTTCTGTAATTATTTGCTGCAATTTCTTCCTGGAATACAAAGCCTTTTAGTTTGGACTCTATTATATTTGTTTCGTATACTTCAATAACTTACCATAGATTTTGCATATTTTTTTAAGAATCTGCGCAGAAGATGGTTTTTGCAGTCTATTTTTTCAAGACGGTTAACGTATGGTCATGCGTCAAGAAACTTCCTAGTCATACTGCTTTCGCCATAGCCAATTAAATAATTTTATATGAGACTGTGCATTTCAATGCTTTTCTTGAAACCCTTTCCTATAATGTTGGCTTCCATCCTAGTCGAAGTGCCTCTATAGTTGTAAAGCATTTGTGACTAAGAATTATGATATTCCTCCTCTCCGATCACATGCACATTAAATAAAATCTTCTTTGTTCTCACATCAATAATAATACATGCCTGGTAAGGAAAATGTTGTGAAAATACAAAACATAATGGTAATGTCACTACTATTCATTTAGTAAATAGGAATACTTACAACTTCACAGATAGCATCATAAATTGTTGAATTACATCTTTTTGCCCAAGCTCCGCCTGCAACATCATTAATCAGCGGAATACCGTTTGCTTCTATCTCTCAATTCTACAGTTTAACGAGCTTCCTTTTTTCCAGTTTCTTCTATGCTTTCCCAGGAGGCTATGTATTAGGTCTGCAACGTCATAATGGTGGTTTTGATATACTGAAGTGGTCATAAATGGTATACTTCAAACAGAAAATAAATCTTCTACCGCGGTAAAACCAATGCCAGTGGACAGTGTTCCAAGAATGAGAGAATCGTTGATATTAGTTGTCTCGGATTCTTCAGCGACGTTTATTATTCTTCAGATGTTTCACATTTTACAACTAAACAAAATATTCGATTTTAATCCCCTTCGTTGCTCGTTTATAATTTCCGTATTGCTAAATGTACAATCAGAACGTGGATATTTCGATATTGCACTTATTTGTTATATAGTATAATATCGACCAATCGTTTATTTTCAGAAAGTATACTTTAATTATCTAAAGATTTATAAAATACCATTATGCAACTTCATGTATATTATATTACATGCACTTTAACTGTTATCTTAATATTTACGAGGACAATTCGACGGGCGAGTCATGTTGACCATAGTGATGGCATCTGTCATGTTTTAGAAGCACACTATTGAAAATGTACACGAATCCATCAGATTGTTTACATTTTAAACCGGCGATAGTGTGGCAACAAAAATGCGAGGACAGAAACGCTGTAAAAACGTCTAGCATTATTTTTTAGGGAACAAGTCAGATTAAAGTGCGAGTCGAAGCCCAAAATTACTATAAAGAAATAATGCTCGACGTTCTCGCGGTATTTCCGTCGTGGCCTTTTCGCCGCTTACTATAATTTCGAATCTGAAGGAGTTCCATCTCAATAGAAATGTTTAACGTGCCGAATATTGAATTGACAATGTAGAAGGCATGTTTTTTAAATATTTCGACTGAAATATTTAGCGACCCTGTCAGGATTTGATCGCATAATCTTTGGGTTTAACGGCAAATATGATAACTGTTATACAAACTGAGCCTGCAGTACCTGCTGGATTAAGAAACATAGTTCCTGTAAACATATACAAACTTCCATTATAAACGCAACAACTAGAATTAGTTGAGTGATTTTTTTGATATGTTTACAGACGATGTCATCAACCAATACAAACAAACGATTGAAATTTGAAAACAATGGAGCAGAAATAAAAAAGGTTTTTCAAATAATGAGTTACTCCGCAAAGATTTGCTATACACTCATTTAGACGGCATGACATGCAATCAAATGATTAATATTAACATCATTCCGAGCTTCTTGAATATGCAACCGGAGATAGTGCAAGTCATCTGGCTGTTGTAGTAAATCATTTAGCCGTCTATCGATACCATCCCATACATGCTCAATGGGCAACAAATCAGGCGACCGAGCTGGCAAGGGAAGACGACAATATTAACTTCTTCCAAAAAGTGCGTTGTATCCCGTACCGTATGTGGGTGTGCATTGTCTTGTTGGAAAATGGGATTTTTACAACCTCCGTAGGTATCGAAATGCAACAGGTTCCAGCACATTGACAATGCAACCGGCTGTGTTTAAGTTGCCGTCAATGAAGACCAAGGGTTATCTGTTACCATAACAACTTGCACCCCCGAGTTGTTGAAAATCTGTTTCTTGTGACCAAAAGTCTTAAAAAACGTTCTTTATGATCTGTAGTCCCCCGTGGACTTTCAGATCCAGTGCGACGTTGTTAAACCTCATATTCAGCTATCTGGATCAACATCGCACCACCGTTGCAACATCACGATTTACACGGCCATCAAAAGTCCGGCCATTTAATTACCGATAATTTTGACGTTCATGAACTTTCGGTATTGTTAAATGGTTAGAAGGCAATAGTGGATAAACAATTCTAAGTGCAAACAAACAAATTAAGAAAACAACAACAAGCAATCATTACTTTGTTTCGTCAAAGTAAGTATTTTCTGAAACTTCCATTAAAATTGATCAACAACTTCCATGCCGTTCGATTTTTACAGAAGTCAGTACATCTATGTCCAAAAACGTATAATACAACCTATTGATTCAAGTTAGTGGTTCTGTTATAATTTTATGTTATTTTCAATTGTACATTTGCATTATTAACTATTTTTACGTAATAATCTTAAATTACTAACGTAAACGTAAATGTCTTTGAAAAAATTTGTTATGAATCTTCAAAAGATTGTAGCGCCCTTGTGTGTTTTTGAACCCACGTTTAACAAACTATTTTGTTTGAATTTCGGGTAATACCTGTCCTCAAAATTTTTAAACGAAGCTTCTTGACACACTGTATGTGTAACAAATATTTATCAATTTCTTTCAATTTCAATCACTTCTTCCACCATATAGCTTGTATTATGATTGTCCCTGTAATTACTTACTTTGTTGTGTGATCAGCACGTACCTACAGATTATGTTACTCGATTTGAAGTTGATATCATTTTCCGTGTCAACAACGCTTTTTGGGAATTCATTATGATACCAACGTTTATAATTTTAAAAATTGTACAATAATGACAAAAATAATTTTTGTTTTCCACGCATTGTTTATTATAAATCGCATGAGTATGTTAATTATACTTTTTCACTTCCGGGACTAAAACGCCACATTTAGTCACTTATTTACATGTCTAAAGCAAGGCTTTTAATCTCAAGGAATTAAAATTTAGTTTAGTCCCAAGCGGATTAATGTATTCTAAATTCCACATAAACAAAGTAAATCCATGGCAATAACAAAAAATAACCAATTAGTAGTATATTATATACCGAGGGACCATTTTTAATCCCGAGAGCGAAAGTTTATTTCTCGAGTGACAGCGAGAGAAATAAACCCTTGAGGGATTAAAAAGAGCTTTAGTCCTGAGATATATACATTATTTTTTGCATTTAAAAATTTCATGATTTTGACTTTAACAGTTGATTCAATTTAGCAAATAGTGCTTCACGGCAAATGATATTTAAATTTCATTTGCGAAACGCTATATTAACGCTTTCAGCGATTTGTAATTTTGATTGGTCAGTTTTTGATATTGGCATGGATTTACCTTGTTTATGTGAGATTTAAAGTACTTTAATTCCTCGAGAGGTTATTTATCTCCATGTCGCTCGAGAAATAAACTTTCTCCGTCGGGATTAAAAGAGATGCTTTAGTCCCTTGACTGAAAAATTATTTTAGTTGTACAATTTTTGTAAAATTAAAAATTACAGTAAAAGTTGATGACATTTTAGCGTTTTAATAAATTCAAGTTGGCTTTGTATTTCGTACATATTCCATTGTGCACATATGAATCAATTTATTTCTAACAATTAAAATTTGATCTGGTATCTTTATTACATACATATATTGAAAAGGAATTGATATTTTAATTACTTAGCGTGCACATATGTGTACATTTATTAAATAAATAACATCCTACCAATAAATCGGCCTGTTTTACGGAAGGAATACAACAGATAATTATTAAAAATAATTAAAAAGAAACATTTTTAAAATATAATTCCATTTTTAAATTAATACAGTGTAAATATATTCACTAAAGTACTGCTTGCAAACAACACACTAAACAATTAAAAATCACATTCTAAATTAAAATACAACGTCGAATTACTTTGTGCTGCCTATTACCAAACGGTAGCCGCCCGCGCCTATGCATAGCAATCACTGCAACGGTTTCCCAGTCAGATTGCGCAGTTTGCTGAATACAAAAATGTTATTTCGTAATTCTCAAGCCGCTCTTTTATTTTTGGTCATATAGGGCTGAAATTTTACATAATATCTCTAAGTGCATCCCTTAATTTGGGGCAAACTGATTAAATTGTTGAAATCACAAGGTAATGTGTAAAGCTTCACCTGAGCTCTTGAAATGACTACGGTCTTTAAATAAAGTTGGGCAAGAAGTATTTCTGGGAGAGCTAATAGAAGACTACTTTAATGTAGTTTAATATATCTCTAAGAAAATGATGTCCTGGATATCTAATAAATTATTTATTTGGTGATGGTATGAAGTTAAAGTGAAATTCTAGGAGAAAGAATTTTTATGTCCTGGAATCATAATTGTCATGTAAAATCTACCTTGCAAAGAGTTGAGAGTCGTTACTAATTGCATATACCTGTATAAAGGAATTTTACTCCAGCAGTTACATTGTGTCCTATAGGAAACCATCCAACAATGTAGTCCTTTTTTGGTTTTTTTTTGTTCGACGGTACATTTTTGATGGGATGATTTTAACATTCATAACACATGGTTTTTATTAATTTCGTTTATAAATCAGATGCTCAAGTAAATGTTGTTAATGATTGAATTTGAATGTAATTCTATTTGTAGAGTGATATTCTTTTAGTTTATATAAATAGAGAAGTTGCCAATTGCTTTTAGTACAAAGCTTGTTGAAACATTTCCTGTATCTTATGATCAGATTACGTGTAATTTCTGTTCTATCTAGGACTACTAAGTACTTCTATTGGCTAATCAAAAATTTAAAGTCAATAGTTCTTAAATGTGTGTATTCGTAGCCTTTGTTTTATTAATTTATAATATCTGTTTTGATCATATTTAAACTGTAATTTTCATATCAATTATAGAATTTGTAATGTGGTTTTTTACTTAGTTGTCTGCGCCACGTTTTAACTCGTGATTGCGAGCCGCGCCTGCAACTGGAAATCTTCTCCTCGCCAGTTTGTTGGTAATAATGGCCTAAATAATACTTGCTGGCTTCCAGTCTCTCAAAGGTCCATCCTGCGGTTCGCCAGAGGAGTGCAAATAGACTTATTTTAATCTCAGGGTAGTTTCTTTTTTTTTTTCGGGTCGATTTCGCTAAATAACAAATCTTGCAGCATTTTTCCTAAATATATTAACATAAAAAATGAACCTTTAAATTTATCGGAAGATCAATGTTATTTTACTAACGTAATGCGCACCATACAGAAACCCAAAAATTATTTATTTTGTAACCTCCTATATACAGGAAGTAGATTAATACCTCCCTAC
>JAHWXV010213625.1:0-15054 GCA_024586415.1 Phrixothrix hirtus | reverse complement strand
ATTGTTATTCTGTATATGGAGAATTAAAATTTTATCTTGTTGGTATAAAATTTAATTTTACGTATGTTTTACAATGTATATTCGTATAAATAAAGTATATGCATATTTTAAACATATATAATTGCACCAAAATGGTAATCAAAAACTAAAAGAGCTTAATCCTATGTTTTTGTTATGATAAATTTATTTTAACAAAGTAATTGCTAATATGAGATACATTTCATAAGTAAAAATGATGTACAAATATTTTTAAAAATCATGTAGGAAAGCGATAATTTTTGAGACTTTAGAGTACATAAAAAGTACATATTTTGGAAGAAAGTGGTACATATTTACATAATAAATTGCCTGTGTATGGGTATGGACGCTGCATTGCCAACTGTGTATTATGTTCTTATTCCCAAATGTATGATATTAGCAAATGTACTAACAACATGTTGATATAGGTTAAAAAATTTCCTTCTGTTTTTGACAAGGAAGAAAGTCAACTATTAAAAATTCAAATTGGAATGAAAATACGTGTAAATGTAGTTTCCATATGAACTTTGCAAAATAGCAAGGTACTCTTATGACTGCTGGGCCTCAAAACCTGCAAAACATTGCTTACAAGTTCTCTAATTACGTAAAAATTAATAATAAAAATGTGGTGCACATACAAGCTGGATAAAGATAAAGGATTAGAAAAGGGTAGAAAGGTAGTCTTGCAATAATAATAGTTAGCTTGGATTTGTTTGAAAAAAATTGTAAAATAATGGAATTGTTTTCATTATTTTCATACAAAATAGGTTAATTTTAGAATTACTATATTAATATTAATTACAATAATGGGAGAAAGCATAATAGTTTGAAAAATAAAATGTTGTTTACCTAATATTTAATAAAAATTGAAATTCCTATTTCTATTTCACTGGGTTATGTAGTTTTATTTTATTGACACAGATGGAATATAAAACCAAATTACTTTACTCGGAGTTTATTCCCACCCAAAGGCATCCTCTCTAAATAAATTTTTAGTAGAACATTTTTAGAAACATTAACTATGTAGTCTCAATTGTGGTTTTAAGTTACATATGTATGTTCATGATTAGTTCACTGCTGCATCATAATTAAATTAAGATAAACGTTTTTGTATAACTTTGTGTTGTTTTTAGAGAGCTGTCATTTTCATTAAAAAAAACATACATTTGTGATATCATTTAAATTATATGCAGCTTTTCTTCACATCACATTTCATGGTAATATTATAACAGAATCTATATTTTGTATTGTTTTGAATTTTAATATTTTTAAAATGCTTAAATACATATTATATAGTATCAACAAAGTTTACCCAAATCTGACTCCACATTCGTGAAATGTTATTTTTGCATCTGGCAAACAGTATAAAGACTAAAGTTGTTGCTCAACCGCATTACAATAAAAATGGAGAAATTAACCATCCAGTTCGGTAAGAATTATGGAGTGCTGCAAGGAAGTATACTAGGGCTATTGCTATTCAGCATTTATATGACATCTTCTGAAACAAATTTTGCTTCATTCACCTGTATGTTGATAATACACAGCTTATTTTGCTGGTTTTGACCCTGCATCTGTTGTTGGGCTGGGCAGAAAATAAACAATGACCTTAAATCAGTTACTATATGGTCAAACAATCATGGACTCCTATTAATGCCAAAAAGAGTTGTTATATAATTATGGGTTCCAATATAACAGTAATGAGAGTTAACATGTACAACTTTGTTACCTTGCATATTGAAGGATTATTGTTGCCTCATGTGGAAGAGTCTAGAAACCTTAGTTTAATCTTTGACAAGCATATGAATTTTGATCCTAATATTCATAAAAAACTCTGCTGTGTACTTAAGTTAAAAAGTCTGTACACCTTCAAATATCTCTTGTCCCAAAAGATTAAAGTAATATTAGTTGAATCTCTTATTTATCAACAACTAGATTATTTCAATGTAGGGTACTATAAATACTTAATAGCAGAGCATAAAAAAAATACAGCTGGCTCAGAATGCCTGCATATGTTTAATGTGAAAAAATATCTGAAAAATTATATCTTAAAATATGAATATCGTGTCATGTTTTATTTTGCCTTCTTTGTTTATAAAATCTTCCAATCTAGATGCCCGGCTTACATAGTGTAATATATCATTACTAAATAGGGCTTACTTACTTAACACTAGAGTACACACATCCCTTTTTTACATGAGTACACACATGGCCTACTATGGTATAACATTTTAAAATCACTATCAATTTATTTTCAGGTAATGTATGAATAAATTACAATAGAAATGATAAAGTTACTTATTGTACTTCTCTAATAAACAGTTGTTTTTTATATAATTAATAGGGACCAAAAATTATAAACAATCTTTTAAAGTTCTAAGATAATTTAACAAAAATGACACTTTTGAGATTCAAGATAACAAAAATATCTGTTCAGTATTGGCGTTCTTCGTTTATTATTTAACATAGTGTACGTAAATTGTATGTACTGCTTTGCAGTATTGATAAATATTAAAAGATAGTTAGTTGGTTGCCATAATAAAAAAAAGTGAAAGTAGAGATGCTGTAGAATAAAACTCGTACTTGTCAAAAAATATACTTTTACATATTTAAATATATGTTGAATAATAAAATTATTTGCAGGCTAGTAATTGACTAGCATTAGTTAATTAAATTATAAACAAAAAAGAATACAGTCCACTTAGTAAAAGTAACACGGCACTACGAGCCGTCGAGACTTCGTCAGGTGGATTATTAGTACATTGGTTCTTCCCAGCAGGAGTTTGGAACTTGACTGAAGTATTTTTAGATCTGTGCTGCTGAATTTGTGGTATTGGTAGTTTCCAGCTGGATTTTGGCCTTTCATAGGTGGATTTTGGTCCCTTGTTGAGTCGATCAAAGTGTTGGACTGTTCATAGTTATATATGGTTTGGCCCTGTTGGCAGCAGTAATAATTATAGTTAGATCATTTCATTGCTGTAGATATAAAGGAGCTAAAAATGGTTGGGCAGTATTACTTTAATTGTTAAAGCTTCATTTTTGCTAGTAGACATACCATTTATCTCGCACATGTCATAATAGTTCTTGCTGTTTAGTAATTTGATAGTTAACTCATCAATAACAGTTGTTTTGGGCAAGCATACATTTGTATCATTATTGATTTGAGTTTATTTAATTAGATTTTAAATATTTCCATTGAATATTTAAAAATTGGCAGCAAATACACAGTTATTTGTAGGTTTTGTGGATTGGTTGTTCACAGGTTTGAAATTTCAAACTGAAACTGGTCATATTCTTATTGCTGAAGATTACAATAATATAAATTTATCAAAATTTGTTATCTGTCGCAATAAATACAATTTGCCAAAATGACAGATAAAATAACCAAAAACTGATATATCAGCAAAATATTTTAGTAAACAGTATTTTCGAAGCTCAATCGATCGCAGAAATAGTTAGAAGCGATTTTAGCTCAAAAAACCAGTTTAAGGTGAGGTATGAAGATACAATTAAAGATTTTCAAAATTTTAGGGAATTACATAACCAGATTATTGGGTTGACTTCTGCTTTAGGCGACGATGTGTTTCAAAGGCAAGATGAAATTAGATCAAAAACTGCTAAAGCCTTTTATAATTTTAAATGTGTTTATCATGAACTGTTTGATAGCATTAGTTCTGCAGAAAATAATTCAAGTAGTAGTAAACAAGGAAAAGTTCGTCTTCCAAAGTTAGAGATCAAATCCTTCACTGGTAATATTAACGAATGGAATATGTTTTTTGACATTTATAATAGCTTAATATACAATAATGAACAGTTGGCAGACAGACAAATTTCAATATTTGTTGTCTTATTTAGAAAAGGAATCGTTAAGTTTAGTATGTTGTTTACCTCTAACAGGGGATAATTACATTATAGCATACAATAATCTAGTAAAAAATATCAGAATTTTAGATTGTTAGCAACTCATTATTGGAATGAGATATATTTTAGCGCTAGTTAGAAGAGTGATAATATTCGAGACTTTAGCCATCTCTTAAATATATTCTTTGAAAATTTGGAGGCATTGAAGTGTTTAAATTTTCCAACAAAGGAATGGGACTTCATTCTTTTCAATTTATTGTTACTTAAAATTGATACTAACATGCGAAACAAATTTGAACTGGAGTATGTTAAAGTTGACATGCCTAGATATGAAATTTTGTTCAAATTCTTGCAATCACAGCTTTGTGCCTTGGAAACTGTAACATAGTCAAATTTCATAAGAATGATAACAGAGTTTCGAAAGTTGGTAATGCCTTCGTGTCTGCAAGTAACAAGGCATGTTTGATTTGCAAGGAATCGCATAATCTGTACAATTGTCCGGGATTTTTGGCAAAGGAATCCCATGCACGATATCATTTTCTCAAAGGTAAAAACTTATATTTCAACTGCCTTTCTTGTTCTCATAACGTTAAACAGTGTTCTAGCAAGGATAGTTGCAAATCTTTCTGTAGCCATCATCACTCTTTGTTGCACTTTAATGTCAAGGTTTCCAATACACAGACTGTTGAAAAGTCATCTCCGAAGGCATCTTCAACGTCAGTACCTTCTTGTGTGAAAGAAGATGTGGCGTAATTGTCATATGATGTTATTGCAACACTTACTAACTTTTCAGATTCTTCAGTAACTCTTCTACCAACTGTTATTGTTGCAGTACAAGATTGTCACAGAAGGTTCGTAACCGTATGTGCTCTACTGGACTCTGCTCCAGCCGCATCCTTCGTTTCAGAAAGTTGTTTTAAGCATTTAGATTTGCCAAGAGAAGGTGCCTAGAAAATATTGCTGGTATTGGAAATGTTTCAAATATGATCTCAAAGAGTACAACCAAGTGTATAATAAAACCAATAATGCATTCCAAGCTGAAACTACTTGTTGATGTATTTGTTATTCCTGAAATATGTCCACGCATGCCCATTGCACAGGTCAATTTAAAAGGATTGTCATATTTGAGATCACTTCCTCTGGCTTATAAAACTTTCCATGTACCCAGTCGTATTGATTTGTTAATAGTAGCAGAATTGTTTCCCTTCATAATAAAATCAAATGGCTCATGCGAGTGTAGGGATAGTCCAATGCTGTTATCGACAATTTTTGGTTTAGTAGTTTTAGGGAACGCTAATTTAGAAGATTTGAAAATTAAGAATGCTACGTCATCATTTTGTTCATCGCTTGCATCTCTTAATAATAACATAAAAAGATTATAGGAGATTGAAGGTATTCCCAATAAAACATTCATATCTCCTGAAGAGGACTTTTGTGAGAAATTGTTTAAAAAAACCCATTATCGCAATTTAGCTTCAAACTTCAACGTACCTATAGGCTACAACTAGCCTTACCATTTAAAATAAAGAATCTAATTTTTGGCGATTTAAAGAGTTTAGCTCTTCGTAGGTTTTATTCTCTTGAAAATAAACTATATAAAAATGTCGATTTGATGAATTTATATAAGGCCTTTATGCAAAATTATTTAGACTGTGGTTATATGTCACCAGTGACATCTACTAACATTGGTGTAAATGTCTATTTTATTCCACAACACTGTGTTATTAAAACAAATAGTTCTTTTACTAAGTTGAGAGTAGTTTTTGATGCTTCGATGAAATCCTTTAACGAAACGTCACTAAATAATATGTTATTTACAGGCCCTAAACTACACTTCGACTTAGCTACTGTTTTATTAAACCCTCGTTCACATAAATATGTTTTAGTAGCAGATATCAAACAAATGTTTCTGTGGATTCTCATGCACAAGGAGATACAGACTTTAAAAAAATTCTTTGGCGATTTAATCGGAACGAATCCATTCAAGAGTACAGATTGAATACCGTAACATTCGGTGTGACTAGTTCCCTGTATTTAGCTAATAGAACGATTCGGCAATTTGCTTTGGATGAGCAAAAGAATTTTCCATGTGCTTCTAATATTCTTTCTGGACGGTGGGCCATTTTAAAAAAAAAATATTTTTAAGCGGGTCGCACAGTCAGGCATCTTATAATGTAGTATTTAGCTTAAATAGTAAAAAATAATCAAAAGTCCACTATTCATTAAATTCGCGGTTTTCCTCATTAATTTTTCTTCTTGGCATTTTATTCATTTTTACTATGATAAAATACAGATCATTCTATTAATTAAATTAAAATAATGTCCGTATTTCTAATTACAAATTTACCTATATAAAATAATGAAGAAGTCACATAAATCAGCTGCTTGTTATAGAGCTGGTCAACGTGAATATGTTACACTGGTAATACGCAATATGCATGAGTGTACATGGTCTTCTCGAGCTGCCTTGCCACACTTCGTCACCTCAGTATGTACACACTTGACCCTGCTTACTACTCCTTGGGAATTTAAAAAATATCAATAAAAACTTTTCCTAAATTTTGTTATTTTTTATTTATAAAAAATAATACTAATAATATAGTCAATAAATATATTTCATAATATAACAAATAATAATAATATAATAAAAAATAAAAAAGCCTTCCTAATTTTTACTCTACCATATAAAAGTTATATTGCTTGGTGGGCCGCATAAAAACTTGCAACAGGGTGCATGCGTCTCGTGAGCTGCACGTTGCCAACCGCTGTCTTAACTGGTTGTGAATCCTTGGATTCAGCTTATGAAATTAAAGCAGAGCTATCATCATTATTGAATAAGGGAGGATTTGAAGTGCGAAAGTGGGCTAGCAATTGTCCTGAAGTCCTAGAGGATACTCCCATAGAACATCAACAGCCTTTGTCCTTCGATAGCAAACTATTTAGCTCTGTTAAAGTTGTAGGCTTGCAGTGGCAGCCACAATTTGATTGTTTTACTTACATAATTTCTACTTTGTCAGAACCTTGCACAGAAAGATCGATTTTGTCTGATCTGGCAAAAATATTTGATCCCTTGGGATTCATAGCACCCCTTACACTTTTTGCGAAGCGGTTAATCCAACATTTGTGGACTTTAGGCCTAAATTGGGATCAAGAACCCCCTTTGGTTGTTACATCTCAGTGGAAGAGATTTCAATACAAACTTCATTTGATATCCTTGTTATGGATACCTAGACATATTCTATTATACAAGAAGAAATGTAAGGCACATGCATTTTCTGATGCAAGCAAGCCTGCCTATTGAGAAGTAGTGTACCTCCGTTTACTCGATACATCAGATGTTAAAGTTTATTTAGTTTGTAGTAAATCAAAGGTTGCTCCATTAAAAAGATTATTATTGCCATGGTTAAAGCTTTGTGCTGCTGTATTATTAGCAGATTTGGTGCAATTCGTGTGTGATGCGTAGAGAGATAAACTTGTTGTATCCAATACGTTTGCTTGGTCAGATTCGAAGGTTTCTCTTGCTTGGATTAAGGCATCTCCACATAGATGGAATACTTTCGTTAGTAACCGTGTTGGCCACATTCAAGACAGAGTTTCTCCATGTCACTGGCAACACGTACCATCAGAATGTAATCCTGCTGATTGTGCAAGTAGGGGTTTACTTCCATAGCAGTTAATTCATAATTCTACTTGATTCAATTGTTCATCATTCTTGTTGAAGATTCCAGAGAAATGGCCAACAGACACGCGAGACTTCTTATCTTCTGAAATCCAAAGTGAAGAAAGAAAAATTGCATTGATTTCTTTAATGTCGCAGGACAAAGATAACATTCTTAACAAGTTTTCTTCTTTGCATAAAATACTCAAATTTGTGGCATTTTCTCGTCACTTTGTAGATAATTCTAAACAGAAGGATAGTAGAAGATCCTATGCATTTTCCGAAATTGATCTCCAGGATGCCCTTATGCTTTTGTTAAAGCAAGTACACGCTGAAGTCGTTGCTGACTTGATTGGTCAATTAGAAAGGGGAGAATGTAAATCTAAAGCACTTTGAAAGTTAAATCCGTTCATAGATGAAAAGGGTTTCCTCAGGGTTGGCGGTAGATTAGCTAATTCATCTTTGCCATATGACAAGAAATTTTCTCTATTGTTATCTCAAAAACATCGTTTGACATACCTCATAATTGAAAGCATGCATAAGAAGTTTCTGCATCCAGTTTACAAGCCCTATATTTCTTAATATCGCAACAATTTTGAATTTTGTCTACTAGAAAGGCCATTAGGTATTGCATGTCTCATTGCTTCAGATGTTTTAGAGTAAAACCAAAATCAGTAGTACCATACTTATATGGGTGACCTACATGTTTCTCGAGTGATACAAGTAAAGCCTTTTCAAGAGGTAAGTGTCAACTGTGCCAGTCTATTTTTAATTACGCTAGGCAGTTCGAGAGATGTAAAGTCACAAAAGGCTTACATTTGCACATTTGTATGTTTTGCCCCTAAGGCAATACATTTAGAACTGGCTTCAGATCTGAGTAGTGAAGCTTTTCTGGCAGCATTTCGTCATTTCATTTCCCATAGAGGTCGATGCACTAGTGTACATTCAGATTGCAGTACAAATTTTGTTGGTGCTTATAAGCAATTGACCGATCTTATGAAAGAGGCAGTCGAATTTGAAGAAATTAATATGCACTTCCATCCAACTTCTGCGCCTAATTTCAGCGGCCTTTGGGCAGCAGGGGTAAAGAGTGTAAAGTCTCATTTAGTTCGCATTGTAGGAGAGCAAATATTAATGTTTGAAGAATTCTACACTGTACTCATTCAAATCGAATCGGTTTTAAATTCTAGACCAAGACACCCTATAAGCGGTGATCTGAATGATATTTCTGCTCTTACTCCAGATCATTTCTTGACTTCAGAACCACTCAACTTCATTGCCTTTGCGAGATTGCACAGAGAATTTTGGAAATGCTGGCATAACGATTATTTGAATACGTTACAACAACGTCCCAAATGGACAAAAACAAATTCAAATATTAAGGTAGGTGATTTGGTAATTATTAAAAATGAACAATGCCCTATCTTAAGCTGGTCACTTACAAGAATAATAAAAATTCATCCTGGCAGAGATGGCATTTGCCGTGTTGTAACAGTAAGAACTTTTGATGGCATTATACAGAGACCTCTGTCCAAGTTATGTCCTCTTCCATCGAACCCATAAATTATCCTTTTATTTGTTTGATTGTTAAAATAGTATTTTAAGGTTGGCGGTATGTTCAGTATTGACTTTCTTCTTTTATTATTTAACACAGTGTACGTAAATTGTATGTACTGCTTTGCTGTATTGATAAATATTAAAAGATAGTTACTGTTCAATCTCGAAAGGATGGCTGGTTGCTTGCCATAACAAAAAAAAGTGAAAGTAGACACGCTGTAGAATAAAACTTGTTAATTAAATTATAAGCAAAATTCTGGTGTGAGACACAATACAACTTTCTCTTACGTACATAGGTATACAAATATGCAAATATTTACAAATAATTAAAATATTATTTACTTTTATTTTGGGAATGATAATTGTAACGGTCACCCAATCAAGTTACTGTACACGTAAAACCCTGCTTAAATCCAGAGATTTTCTCAAATAACTCGCTTCATCACATTTTTTCAGGAAAACCCCTTAAGTTCATGTAAAAGGATGTCAAGGACATAAGAACCGTAGCAAGTTTCAAAAAAATTGTTAAAGTTTTCAAGAAAATCGCATAAAACTTAAAAGTTGCAAGAATAAAGTGGCACTTCCGGTCATTCAATTTTAACTAAATTCTTGCCGTTTCATTTACAGAACATATAAAACATAAATATAGTTTTTGATTTTCATATAATAATTACTTTTTGAGAAACGTTGTTCACATGTAATATTCCAAGTACTTCCGATTACTCAATATTCACAAATTTATTAGAGAAACTCCTTGCTTAATATAAAACTAAATTAAGTAGCTAAGAAATATACTAAGTTTAAAAAAGATCATTAGAATCGATTTCAAGAAAACCGCGAAAATGGAGAATTAGGAAATTATCTAAAAATGACAGAAATAAAGTGGTACTTCCGGTTATTCAATTTTAACCAAATTTTTAATTTTGCAGTAAAAGGCGATTATCACCCCAAATATAAATTTTCATTTAGTTAGTGCTATTAGTTCAGAGTTGTGAAAGTACTTCTGGTTACTCCATTTACAGAAAACTTCCTGAGTAACCGCCTAGATTATATGAAAGGGCCTTAAATGATTAAGAAATATAATAAATTTTAAAAAAATCGTTAGAGCCAATTTCAAGAAAATGTCGAAAAACGAAAAATTCGGAAAATATCTAAAAAGGACAGGAATAAGGTGGTACTTCTGGTTATTCGATTTTAACCAATTTCTTGATTTAGCATACTAAGGTGATTGTGATCTTGAATGCAAATTTTTATTGAGCTAAGATTTTTAGTTTCATAGTTATTTTAATCTGACTTCATAGCGAAAGTACTTCCGGTTACTCGGCTTACGAAAAAGTTTATAAAAAACCGCCTAGATTGTATGAAAGGTATTAAATTTCCAAGAAATATGGTAAATTTAAAAAAAAATTGTTGGAGCCAATTTCGAAAAAATCTTAAAAAACCAAAAAATGACAAGAGTAAAGTGGCACTTCCGGTTTTCCGATTTTAATGAAATTATTACGGTCGCGTGGGACAATAGATAGAAACTCAAATATACAATTTTGTTATTCTAGGTCTTTTGGTTTTTGAGCTATCGTGTTAACAGACACACATACACACAGACCAATTTCCAAAAACATGATTTTCGTACTTAGGGGACCCAAAAATGTGTATTTCCACTAAAATTTTGACATTAAAAATTTTGGTCAAAAACAATACTTTCGCTTTTACCTATATTTCATATAGGTAAGGGAAAGTAAAAAAATACAGTCCACTTAGTAAAAGTAACATGCCACTATGAGCAGTTGAGGCTTCGGGGCGAGTTATTAGTACAATATCTGTTTACTACAACTATATCACAAATTTCTTATGCTTCGTAACATTCAAGGCATACTACAGCATTGCGATCGGGGCAGATCCATTTGTTACAAGTCTTACATCATTTTGTTCATCGACCGATTTTGGGTTCTTGAGCAAAGTGTGCATTGACCGACCTGTCCCATCTGTGGTGTAACATCATGCTGTGTGGCTTGAGATGTACCCATAAACATTTCTATTCTCAGTTTAAGCTGTCGGGGAAGTGTATCCATGGTTGGCCGATGAGTCAAAAGGGGTTTTATCAAATTAAAAGACAATTCTTGTAAAATGGTATGCCTTACAATTGTTTCAGGGTTGACATTCATTTGGTTCACTACCAAAGCGTTGATCGCGGCAATGTTCATTAGATCAAAAAATATTGTAAGTGGCTATCGGCAGCTGTTTCTTAGAACACCATATTACTTGCACATTTTATCAATTATGTACACACCACACTTAGTGCGGTTATAAGATGTAACAGTTTCAGGCTTGCATTCTTGCTTTGTATCGGGATTGATTGTTGCATCATATTGCATTATAGAGAAAATAGGTTGATCACTTTGTTTACTTTAGGAACATATGACACAAGAGTTGCATCGCATCCTTTTGATAACCAAAAATTGAGCTCTTGATGGATCTTATCCTAGAAGTTTTCCATTCTTTAGGAAACTCCGGCCTATTAGTTTTCATTGTCCAGACAATCGTTACTCTCTTCTGCAATAAATTCTTAGCCAGAGGCAGGCTTGTAAAATAATTGTCCATAGTTATATTACAACCTAAATTGTAAAGCAGCTCCAGCACTCTATGGACAACATCATTTACCTTATTTGACCTTTGAAATGGATCTTCTGGTCGCGCTCTAATATATATCTCAAAATTAAATACATATGGAAATTTAGTATCAGCAATCATAAAGATCTTGATCCCAAAATTTGTCCAGCTTGTTAGGTATATACATTATGAAACCACAACGTCCTTGAAAACCAACAAGTTGTTCATCTAGCATCAAATAATCACTTGGAATGTAGTTATTATAATGACAGTTGAGTGACCAACTCAACAACCTGTCTGATCGGCGTTATTCTCTATGAGTAATGTCATTAAATCTTAGTGCACATAGCAAAAACTGAAATCTATTGATTGATATTAAAGTGTACACAATTTCCAACTCAGTACCTTTAGAATTATCCAAAAAATCTTTTAAGTTGCACCGTCCATTCCGCAATGCTCCTATAATGAATAACAAACTTAGGAAAGCTCTCATCTCAATTAGATCAATAAATCCTGTCTCTTTGATATTTTTCTTTTATTTTGTTAATGTAGATATTGGTATATCTTACCAGGATATCCAAAATATTTTGGGGGAAAAAAAGGTCTAAACACTCCATCGGATCCTTTGCATTTCGAGATGCTTCTTCTTTTGGCCTGGTGCTCTTATACGAATATTTTGGATGTGAGTTCGGGTTGATGGAGGCACTTCTTTACTCCAAGTGGTACTGTTGACAGATTTATAAACTAGACTTTGTTTTTCGCATCTAACAATTCCGAGAGTGGATATCATCACCTGAAGTAACTTCCATGTTACTTAATTCCTCTATTTCAACTTCGCAGGTATTCGACTGACGAACTAAAGCTTGTAAGTCTGGCTCAGGTTCTGCTTCATCTTCTTCACTCTCACTTGGTCCATCATCATCCTCATCGGTTTCCATCATCCACCTCTCCACTTGTCATTCATCATGACAATCCTAAATGAAAATCTAATGTATGCACATAATGTAACACTTTATATATACATATCAATATATATTCAAATAACTTAAAATAAAAAAATACTCACCTAAATTGGGTATGCCAATACTCACGTGGACTACTATATTAGGCCCACGTTTTTGGCGGAAAATTGCAGAAACATGCAAATGCACTGGCTTGTTGACAAATTTAATTAACAAGGCTTTCCTGGAATTGCAGCACTCCAGCACATGTAACTCAAAAATTATTGCTTATAATGTTATTTCAGTCTACCATGGTAGTCCGTGCTTGTACTCTACTATTAATAAACACTTCTACCTAAGAAATATACAATTCCAGATCCCACAACACTGTACAGTTAAATTTACATGTTCATCTAGCTTCCTAATTGCTGAATTTTTAAATTTTCATATCTATAACCTTCTAATAAATTATTTGCGTTTGGTTTTTAAACAAGTATGTAAATCTAATCTGTTCTAACAAATGTGCAGTGAACAATCATTTTTTGTAATTGTATTTACTTTAGTAAGTTGGTAAGTAGAATAATTATGTATCAGGTAACATGGAAGAACATCCTGTGAATGTTACCTTTTGTGTAATAATTGTAATACACAATACATATTTTTCTATTCTATTCTGTTCTAAATCCGTACGATTTATTGAATCGTTGAGAAGTGGATTCTAATTTTAGTCATTATACAATATGCCAAATTTTGAGAAACAAGTTTCAACCATACAGGGTGAGTCTACATCAAACATTGACTGAAAATGACCATGCATAACTCCAATTTTGCAATTGTATAAAAGAGCAATCAAATGACATAGAAATATTCTTGTTTCTGATGAATGTGCACTACTGCTCACGGGAGTTTGGACACTTACGTAAATTGTGTAAAATGGTTGAAAATTAGTAATAACATTATTAAATTAGGGAAATTGCATTATCTATCACACAATACAGTTTTATATATCTCTAAGTATTGTTTAGAATTATAAATAATGTTTAAAACTAATGAATTATTGAACAGTATTTAATCCCTTCTGCGAGAAGTAAACCCCTCTAATCATACTGGAAATTTACCTTAAAGATGCAAGGGTCCTAATCGTTCTGAGAATATACCTAATGGGAGAGAGGGTCTTTTATGATGTTCCTAACTATCATTCTTGCTATTGTTACTATCTCAGTTTGTCTGTATACGTGAAGCTGTTGTTACACAAATAATTCTTTCGAAGTGTTAGTTGTGATTTTGTTTTCGTTAAAAAATGCCAAGGGGTAAAGCAACATCTATAGAAGACATCTAAAATAAAAGCACTTCATGGTGAAGGTTACTATATTCATCAAATAAGTGCAAAATTTGGTGTTACAAAATTAACGGTATATAATACGATTAAAAGGTTTGACCAAATGGATATTTTAGATCATTGTGAACGGCCAGGACCTTCACGACGGACCTCAACAAGAGAAGATCTGCAAATCCAGATGATAAGCAAATGTAATCAACGATTAACAGCTCCAGAAATAACTGCGGAATTCAATCGCGGATGGCAAGAACAAATTTCCGTGAACACAGTTAAGCGCCGCCTACAGGAAGCTAATTTTCATGGTTGAATTGCTACACGGAAATCACTCTTACGATGCGGCAATCATTTGAAGCGATTATAGTGGGCACGTCAGCATTGAAATTGGACACAAGAAGACTGGAAGAAAGTACTGTGGTCTGACGAATTTCAGTTTGAAGTGTTTGGCCAAAGGAGAAGAATTTGCATCAGAAGAGGCAAACATGAAAAGATGCTTCGCGAATGTATTGTTTCCACTGTAAAGCAAGGTAGCACATATGTTATGGTTTGGGGCTGTTTCTCTCATGCAGGTACAGGCGATTTATTTAAGATTGACGGTACACTGAGGAAAGAGGGCTACTTGAACATTTTGGAGCAGTATGCCATTCCATCATGTGTGCATCTAATTGGTGACACTTTTACATTTATGCATGATAATGACCATAAGCACACGTCGTTTTTATGCAAACATTATCTCCAACAGCAGGAAGTGCAGATATTTTAAAAATAAAGGTTTGGCCCCCACAAAGCCCCAACCTTAATCCCCTAGAACTACTATGGGATGAACTCAACAGAAGAGTAAGGTGGATGGCTCCCTTTTCAAAAAATCAGGTGTGGGATATATTCAGAGAGCAATGGAACATTATTCCAGCTGAAACAATCCATAAATTGATTAATAGAATGCCACGGATCGTTCGGATAGTGTTAGCTGCAAAAGGCAGATTCTTTGATGAAACAAAGGTGTAATATATATTATTTTGTTTTGGACTTAAAATGCTTTTTTTATCATGAATTATTGTAAATTTCAATTATAATTTGAA
>JAHWXV010213619.1:0-12141 GCA_024586415.1 Phrixothrix hirtus | reverse complement strand
TATATATATATATATATATATATATATATATATATATGTGTGTGTGTGTGTGTGTGTGTGTGTGTGTATGTGTGTGTGTGTGTGTATGTGTGTGTGTGTGAGCGTGCGTGCGCGCACGCGCGTGTGTGTGTATGTATGTGTGTGTGTGTCGGTGTGTCTGTGTGTGTGTTTGTGTTTGTGTGTGTGTGTGTGTGTGTGTGTGTGAGTGTTAATGTGTGTGTGTCTGTTTTTGTGTGTGTATGTGTGTGTGTGAGTGTGAGTGTGAGTGTGAGTGTGAGTGTGAGTGTGAGTGTGAGTGTGATTGTGAGCGTGAGTGTCAGTGTGAGTGTGAGCGTGAGTGTGAGTGAATGTGTGTGTGTGTGTGTGTCTGTTTGTGTGAGTGTGTGTGTGTATGAGTGTGATTGTGAGTGTGAGTGGTGTGAGTGTGAGTGTGAATGTGAGTAAGAGTGCGAGTGTGAGTGTAAGTGTGAATGTGAGTGTGAGTGTAAGTTTGAGTGTGAGCGTGAGTGTGAGTGAGTGTGTGTGTGTCTGTGTGTGTATGTGTGAGTGTTAATGTGTGTGTGTCTGTTTGTGTGTGTGTGTGTGAGTGTAAGTGTGAGTGAGAGTGTGAGTGTGATTGTTAGCGTGAGTGTGAGTGTGAGTGTGAGTGTGAGCGTGAGTGTGAGTAAGTGTGTGTGTGTCTGTTTGTGTGAATGTGTGTGTATGAGTGTGATTGTGAGTGTGAGTGGTGAGTGTGAGTGTGAGTGTAAGTGTGAATGTGAGTGTGAGTGTAAGTTTGAGTGTGAGCGTGAGTGTGAGTGAGTGTGTGTGTGTGTCTGTTTGTGTGAGTGTCTGTGTGTGTGAGTGTCGTTGTGTGTGTGTGTTGTGTGTATGTGAGTAAGTGTGAGTGTGACTGTGACTACGTGTGCGAGTGTAAGTGTGAGTGTTAGTGTGAGTGTGAGTGTGAGTGTGAGTGTGAATGCGAGTGTGATTGTGATTGTGGGAGTGATTATGAGTATGAATGCATGTGAGTGCGAGGGCGAGTGTGAGTGTGAGTGAAAGTGTGAGTGTGAGTTTGAGTGTGAGTGTGAGTGTGAGTGTGGGTACGAGTGTGAGTGTGCGAGTGTGTGTTTGTGTGAACAAAATTTCTCGAAATCTAAAAGTCATAGATAAACAAAATTTTATATTTGAATTTGTATCCATCCTCGCACGCGACTGCAATAATTTCACTATAATCCAATAATCAAGTGCTACGTCACTCTTGTCATTTTTTGATTTTTCGCGATTTTCTCGAAATCACCTATAACGATTTTTTTTAAATGTGCCGTGTTTCTTAAACATTTAATATTCTTTCATATAGACGGTTTCTCAAAAAAATGGCCATAAAACGAGTAATAGGAAGTACTCTTACAATTAACTGTGAATAAAATAACTATGAAACTGAAAGTCCTAAATACATAAAAATTTATGTTTACGGTCCTAAGCACCTTGGTATACTAAATTAAAAATTTGGTTAACTTGCATTAACCGGGAGTACAACTTTATTTCTGCTATTTTTAGGTATTTTCCGAATTTTTCGTTTTTCGCGATTTTTTCGAAATTGGCTATAACAATTTTTTTAGACTTATAGCATTAGTCATTTAATGACCTTTTATATAGTTGAATGAACATTTATATTTGTGGCTATAACTGCCTTTGTATATCAAATCAAGGACTTGGCCAAAACCTAATAACCGGAAGTTGCACTTTATTTCTGTCATTTTTAGATATTTTCCGAATTCTCTGTTTTCACGATTTGCATGAAATCGGCTGTAACAATTGTTTATAAACTTAATATATTTCTTAGCTACCTAATTTAGTTTTATATTAGCCAAGGAGTTTCTCTAATAAATTTCTGAAAATCGAGTATCCGGAAGTACTTTGAGTATTAGTTGTAAACAACATATCTCAAAAGCAAATCATCATATGGAAGCGAACAGCCATATTTAAGTTTTTTATCTTCTGTGCATGAGATGGTAAGAATTTAATTAAAATCTAATGACCGGAAATGCTACTTTATTCTTGATATTTTTGTTTCTTGGGTTTTTTTAAAACTTGCTACGGTTCTTATGCCTTTGATATACTTTTACGCGAACTTAGCGGTTTTGCTGAAGAAATGCGGGGAAGCGAGTTATCAGAGAAAATTTCTGCAGTGTCCAGTAACTTGAATGGGTGACTGTTAGTTAGAATTATCGTTCTCAAAACAAGCGTAAATAATATTTTTATCATTTGTGGACATTTGCATATTTGCATATCTATGTACGTACGAGAAAGTCGGGTGTTGTTTCACACCAGATGTTTTAATTTATTTTCTTCTTTTGACCCTGTACTAATAGTTACATTGAACTTTCATTTATTTTTATCTTAAATCATATTATCTCTATTTAACTTGAATTTGTATGTGTTTTCTGTTTAATTCTTTATTAATTTATATTATTTTAATTAAAATGGTATTTACATTTCATTTCAAGGGATTCTTTTATTTTATAGAATATTCTTAATAAATATTTTTAGTCACTTCATTAATTTATATTTAATTTTATAATTTATTTTTCAATATTTAAATTCAATTTTAATCTACGTTTCTCGATTGTTGTTATATTAGCTGTATCGATATGTTTCGATACAAAAAATAGGTCAATCGATCTGGTTATTGATTGGAATTGGGGAAGCGTGACTGAGAAGATTTAAAAAGCCAAAGTAACGGAATTCCCTATATTGTAATTAAATTAAAATAACGCACAACAAATATCGTTTTATTTCACAAAAGTCAAAAATCTGTAAAATGCATTTATTATGCTCAAAATAATTCAACCGTTCAATATTAATTTATAATTAAATTACATAAGCCTTTTAACATCAATAGTATATTATATACCAAGGGACTAAAGTGCTCCTTTTAATCCCGTAAAAGAAATAATCGCTCAAAAGATTAAAAAGCACTTTAGTCTTGGGGTATGTACAATATTTTTTGCACTTCCAAAAACTTTAAAGTCAAAACGGTCGAAGAAAGTAAAATTGAATGATATTGACATTAAAAGTTCACTCGATTATTCTATGTATGCTTCACAGCAAATGCTATTTAAATTTTGTTTGCGAAGCGCTACAGTAACTGGTTAATTTTTAAAAATAAAATTGTCAATTAATTTCACTCCGATGATACGTTCATGGCTTCTGACTTGTGCCGAATCTTCTTCTTCATTTTATTTATGGTTAATTTTTGTTTATGCGGGATTTAAAGAACTTTAATTCCCGTGGGAATTACAGTAACATTTAAATCTCTTGAGATTAAAATGTCGCTTTAATCATGCAAACAAGTGACTAAAATTGGCTTTTTAGTTCCGAAAGTGTAAAAACATTATTAATTACACCAAACCCTATTATCGCAAAATTAAATTATTCAAACTATTATAAGGCAGTAACAAATATACCGGATAGATCATAATTATTAAACAAATACAATTTTGAACTATAAAATCAAACAAAAACGGTTGTTTAGTTAATCAGATCTTCAGTATAGGAATCCGCATCCGCAGCAAGGTAAAGTAATTGTTACATCTACCAGTATCATTTTTGAACTGAACGATGGACACCTTCCAAAATTAATTAAATCAATTTATGAAGATGCACTAACGATAATAGTTAATCACAACATATAATGAAATTTCTGGAATGAGGTCAACAACCCACCACTTCGAGGGTAGCATGAAACTTTCTGTTCCCTTGCATAACGAACACCAATCTCTGTTTCTAATACTAGATTATCTTTCTCTTATAATTTTCTTATCTTTTTCAATATTTCAAACCGAGTTACGTGTTGGATAACATGTCCGTCCTATTCATATGTGCAGGACCAAAGATTTTCCAAGAAATATCAAGCACCAACATTTATTTGAATTTGAAATTAACGTACTTTGATTTTTAAAAATGAAAGTAAGGAAAATTAAAACTGTGAGTCTTAATTTAAACTTTTAAATGTCTTCTGTAGTCCATTCTTTGCAGCTCTAAATAGGTATCAAAATCTATGGAGTGAAACGCCGCTAAAATAAAAAATAGTTAATAATTTGCAGAAAACATATTACGTTCTGATAGAACGCTCCTCTCCTTTTTGGTACATTAAAATCCTAGTCATGGTTAATTTAAGTAGCTTAAAAGAATGTTAGAATCAACCGGAGGTTATTATAAATTTTCTAAAGTTACGCCACTGATGGGTAACAATTCTAAAATTTAGAATTCTCATGTTATATTAAACACGGATATTTAATTTGAAATTAAGGCAAGATAGTTTTGCTTGTGAATTTCAACTTTTATTGGGCGGGTTCATGCCAAAAAAACCGACTCCCACGTGTGGTATCGTATGATAAGCACTCTCAAGGTTGATGTGGTTTAAAGCGCTTCGAGTTTTTGCTCAGTAAAAACGACATTTTTATTGAAAGGGTTTAATTTAATCACCGCATGATTTCGTCTAAACATACAATTGACGCCTTGGTTATATTTCATAACGTAAAGACCCCGTCAGCTCCCGCGAAGATTAGATCCGAATCGCATGTGGTTTTGGCCACTTGACCGCATGTTCTAAGTTTCAAAAATGTAACTAAATTTAACTACATCTTACACGAAGTTGCTTGTTTCACACAAATGCTTCGAAATAATTCCTATTCTAAGTTACAGCTTATTGGTTCTAGCGTAACTGAACCTAGGAAGTAATTAAACAGTAGTTTCATTATTTACTGACGATTCTGTTATGGTTATAAATCCTTCGTCTTTTGATTTGTAATTCGATACTTTTGATTTTAAATTCACCTCGATTTATTTCAAATTAAGAAATTTCTATATTGGATTTGTATACACAAACATCCTGCTTAGGACGTTATCAGTTATTTTATACACAACCAGTATAAACTTTAATTATATCGTAGAAGCTTTACTTAATTTACTGTTATACATTTTAAAGAGTAATCTTGTCACTATCAAAGGTTATAAATTAAAGTCAAAAAATGTAATTTCATTTTTCAATTTAGTGTACAGGTGATGAAATTATCCGTTATTCACACAGACAGTGTTTCTAAAACGAGCTCATGAGTTAGTGACACCAGTTGCGCTTTTAATTACACTAATTCCGTATCGGTTACCTTTAATAATCTTACCATGTACTCCAGTAGCTACTGGCGGCCTAAAGGTAAGCAAGCCTATTAGTTTATTTGCAAGCAACCTTTGACTTAGCATTCTAACGCTAGCTTTTATCGTGACAATTGTCTTTTACAGTCATTAGATGTGAATTCAGTCGAGAATGTTTGAGGACGTAATTTCATGGAAGATGTTTCCTCACTTGGAGTAATTTGTCGACACATTGACTGTACATTATGTAGAAAAATTTACGCAAATCATGTCGGAACGCTTCAAGTGATATAAGGGTCCGTTTTCGTTATTTCTAATTAATAACTATTGTTTCAGATAATGGCACAACGAGATGTTCTGGGACAAAGTGTATAACGAATTACTCACTACTTCGATCTAGACTGAATAAGGCTGTAATTTGTCTGACTAATTATTTATTTAAAGTAACGTTGTCTAGTCTTAGCAGTTTATCCAATATAACTTATTTTGTGGACAAATGAGTTAATTTTCATAGCTAAAGCAATGTCTAAAAAATGTAAATATGTATAAAAGGCCAAGACATTGATTAATATTTTGATTTCTGCAACGCTATGTCCGCGTAATTGTATTTCCTTGTAAGCAAGCTTTCGCTATTTCTAGCGACGAATTCTTGTAATTAAATGATTTCGGAAGCCTTTTTGTACTTTTGTGAATGTTAAATAAGCTAAAGTGGTGCGCTCTTTGATTTATATACATTTTTAAGATCTTGGGTATCTGTGTCGAACTGATGCCTTTAAAAAAGAACCCACGACCGTCTTCACTAACTCCGAGTCAAAAAACTTTCATCCTAAGCGTTGTCATAGTATTGCTGATTTATATTTGCAACCGCACATTTCGTTTTAAATGACCAATACTTTTAATTTTTAATGCATAAAAGCTTAGGATATTTTGATAATCTTGAAATGCACAATTTATCATTTTAGTATTGGCGCTATCATCTTTGGGTTGATACGAAATAGGAATAGTATGACGTTTCTCGTGAAACCGTGGTAATATCGTGAAACCTGATCTAATGGAATTCCAAGAATGCACGTGTATTCGCTATATTAAAGACAAAACAAACTTTAAGCATGTGTCAAATAAATAGCGCGTGAGTGTATAACTTTGTTTTCTTCAAACTAAAGAATTGCTTAAATAATATTTGGTCCACCGACAGCTCTTCCAAACTGAGTCGATGAACCAATAAAAATTTTACAAATGACGCAACAAATAAATCACCGTTTACCGTCCGAAATTAATCGAGATTGTAATGATAACCGAAACAATTAACATAACAGCAATCTCAGATAATTTAAATACTAACTAATTAAAGAAAAGTAATTAAATAGTATTACGCAACATTGCGACATGCCATGTAATAATTTGTTTAAAGCAAATGTATTTGTTATCCGAATTGGTTCGATAGCAGACAGAGAAAACCGTCGAAATCCATATTCGCTGAAGGAAGAACGAGAATATGCTTTTGCGAAGCGAAAGACAGTCTTTGTGTGGTACTCATTGCGGGATATTGCTCCACACATATCCATGCTAGACCGTAACAACTTTTCCGCAGAGTCAAGCGATTTTGTTATTGAATTTTGCAGTGATCTTTGCGTGTTGTCTTGTGAACTCGCCAAGACTGCGAAAATCCTGAGTACCGTTCGAATTGATAATCCGTTAAAAAGCGCCGTATATCAGATTCTAGACCGCCGTTTCGTCCCAAGTTACTCTGTAACCAGGGCAGACCGAAGTATAGAATAACATAGCACCAGGGGTCCTCGTGACCGAGCGTCTCTGGGGTTAACCTCGCCGAACCAGTAACAGAACCGATCTTGGGTCGACCGCAAACAAGCTGGTCTATAATTGTTTGTGCCCGACGTCAAGCGTACGTCAGCGTCATTGTGCATTGAGTTGTACTGTTAGCGGACGCACAACTACACTGTACAGAGATTATCTGTCACATATATCATCTTTTCATTTGCAGGCGAGTTGTTATGTAGCGACCTGCGAACGACGGTAAACGCCGCGACGCTTAGTGATACTGAGTGGCAAGAAAGGTCGGGAGTATACGCTAACGCCACCATATTAAATATCCATCCCTGATTATTGCCTGTACACGGCGGCCGACATAGGTGATGCGGCCACGCTTAGGTCTAGAGGTATACTGTCGACTTTCATGCTGGCAAAGATAGAACACGTCGCGATGATCCTAAAGATTGACAGCCGCATAAAATTCACATAAAAGCTGACTTTTCGTCCATTCATAATCGATTGTAAATAATCCATTTTGTTTGTTACGCTACCAGAATATCGTTCTAATTTTCATTTGGTTCGCGTAAATGAACTGTTTTAATTTTTATTTGATTTATGAAAATAAATTATTATTAAAACCATTCTTTTTAATAGCGCCAGAATCAACACGATTGTTTAATAAATATCAGTGAAGTTCGTTTCGTGACCGAAGTCAAAGCAACCTCATTTTAACAAATGACGTTCCCCGTTAAATAACTATACCGACTGCAAAACCAGACGAACGAAGCCGCCCGAGTCGCTCAGGGCATCCCAAAAGCAGTACCAGAACCCGGCCATCACGATTGCGTCTGCCCCTCTGCAGAATATAAATTCTTTATCTTCCCCGTGCATTTCTCACTTCCTGTGCGCTCTTGTGCCGTACCTTAGGCCCCTTCTACATATTGTAGGGTGGGTCGGGTGCACTACAAAATCATCTGCGACTTTTAGTGTGCTACACTAGTGTGCTTGAAATTACAAAGATGGCGACGTGCGACCTTGCGGCCGTCCAGCGAATGTACGATCTAGCAGTAAAGATCTAGAATGCCACCAAGCAAGGCAAGTTCGACGATGCGAAGTACTACATATCGCAGTATCCGATAGAAGGGAAACGCTCCTTCGTAGAGTAACTTGAAGTAGCGCGCTCCACCTGCGCGACAGCGAACTTTGTAGCGGAAATTAACACGAACAAGCTGTACCCCCACCGTTGATGCTACGCAAACAGCGTAGAACACCTAGCAAGTTAAGTTTACTCCTCGGACGAGGAGCAACAACAACAATCGCAACCCCTCACCTTACCAATTTCCACCGTCGGCGCCGAAGGCTTCGAGCAAGCCGGAGGCACGAAGAGGAGGAAGCGGAAGCCAAAAAAAGTTAGTGAATGCCCTTCACCTAAATAGGCAGAACTAACTCCCGAAGTTCCAGAAGTTACAAACCGCTATGAAGTGCTCCAGGTAACGGCGGTAGCAGACGAAGAAATAACACAGCTTGAAGAGCTACCCACCATCGACGAGCCCTCCCAGAAGTCCGCCCAGGCCCACAGCTAAACCAAGAAAGCCCTGCCCATCGTGATCCGATGAAAAGTGAGATGGACCTCCGTCATGAGTGATCTCACAAAGAAAAATATTAACATTTCCAGTGCAACCAGCGACCGAAAGGGATCACGGCGCAATTACACAATACCTACGTGATTCCGAGATCCCCTTCCACACCCACGATCTGAGTAGACAGAAGGTGCTGAAGGTAGTCCTGATGGGGCTACCGGAAGACATCTCAGATCAGGGCGTCCTGGAAGATCTCCGGAGGCAATAGTACATCTGTGCGCAGGAAGCGCCGTAAAATCGACAAAGCTCCAATGCCACTTAACTTTTTTGAGTTGGAAAATACAACGAATAGCAAGACCATCAACCAGTTAAGGGCGGTGCTACACATACGAGTAGCCGTCGAGTCACCAAGGCGTCGTAGAGGCGTGAACCTGTGCCACCGGTCCCAGAAGCACGGACACTCGCAGCGGGACTTCTATGCGGAGCCGCGGTGTGTAAAGTGCAGCGAAAACCACCTCTCTGGACAGTGCTCGAAGTCCAGAGGGACAAACGACAGGTGTGCTAACTGCGACCAACAGCACACCGTGAGCTACAGAGGCTGCCCATGGTTCCCGCGTGCAAGAAGGACAGTTCCTGGTGCTTACGCGAGTGCAAGGGTGCCGGGTGTGAGTTATGCGAAGATAGCGAAGTCGGCATTTTCAAATGACGCCAAGGTGTCACACGACACCGACGGTAACAGAAGCTGGAAGAACCAACGCGACGCGAGTGAGGATGCGGGCTACGCCCAGTTTAAACTCGATTCCTCGAAAGTGCTCGCGGCGGCTAGCGGCGGCTAGCGTCGTCTTACAAGTGACGTGAGGCGCGAACACGTTTGCAGAGGCTATAATCAATGCCCTGTCCGACATATTACAATGTCGTCGGTACGTGCGTGTACTGGCAAGACCGCGAACATATCAGTCCCACCCAGTTTCAGTTTTCTGTTTAAGTTTGAGTTTAGTCAGTTTAGTTTCACGTTAGGCCCCTGCTACTAGTAGTGGTGGGTCGCGTAGCTTACCCGAACACCACTTAAGTGGTATACCAAAGTAAAAAGTGCGACATAGGCGACCATCCCACCAATTGAATCCTACAAGTAAGGTATATAAGGCACAACAGCGTCCGGAATAAACAATTCGCTTCAGCCAACCCGGGGGAGTAGGCAGATTGAAACCTCTGGGTTAGCTGCGGTAACAAGTCAATCATCATTCACAGGGAGTAGGCAGATTGAGGCCTTGTGAATAGTGATGGCTTACCGTGTTTCCTTCATACCACGCACCACATATCCAACGCCAACCGCTGGTTCTACAATAAATAACATGGATACGACCGCCATTCGCGACGCCATACTAGGGTTCAACACCTTTACCTTGAGGGAACTACTCCAAGCCATTGCAATCATCATAGAGCAAAGAAATGCGATCCAACCCCAGGGCCACCAATCTAAATTACTGCAGCAGCCCTGCACATAAACTGATGTCAACTCTCAACCACGCAAAATTAACGCCTCCATAAGCAAAACAAAACGTATCACCGAAACCACCATGATAAACAAAAGAATAAAAACAACTAATAGTTACGAAGCACTAAACCAATACGAAGTCCCAGCTGTCGACGAAGAAACCGAAAACAACGCACGAAATGGCAGATACGCCGCAACCAAACCAAATAAACCTACCAGTGACACCAAGCGCAACCACCATAAATAATACAGAACTCAAATCCCAAACAAATAACCGCCGACCCCCAAAAGGCGACGCTTACTCAACAAGTGCGCAACGCAAACCACTGCCATCTACTTAAGACATCGAAACTTCCCCCTTCGAAAAAATCCCTTCCATTGTATTAAGCGACAAAGAAAAATTGAGTAAACTCAGCAACCATCTCAAAAACAGAAAGGCCAAAACAATCACTGAAGGAATAAGAATCTTTCCAGAAACAGCAACAGACTTTAGAAACATAATAAATTACATGAATCAGGAAAACATGGGATACCACACTTACCAACTTCCATTAGAGAAACAACACAGAATGCACCGACCCCACTGAAATACGCTGTGAACTTGAAGAATTGGGATTCCACCCGTGCGACATCATCAGGCTCACTAAATACAGAACTAAAGCCCTTATGCCCTTAGTACTCGCCACGGTACCGAAAACAGAAAAATCAATGTATGATCTACGAAACATAGTCGGAATAGCAATCAAAGTGGAGGCACAACGCCACAAAGTTAACATTTGTCAATGCCACAGGTGCCAAAGATATGGGCACTCTCAAAGCCGATGCACCGCTAACCCAAAATGTATCAAATGCGCCGGAAATCACCTTAGCGCAGACTGCATTAAAGATACCAGCACTCCGGCCAAATGTGCCAACTGTGAAAGCAGCCATACAGCATCATACAGAGGATGCGTCAAGTGGCCCAAGCTCAACTCATCTGCCCTGAAACATCCTACGCAGACAAAGCCAAATCCAAGGTATCCAACACGTCATCGCAAAACCTATCGCTAAGTGATCTATTTTCCAATTTCCAAACTATGTACAATATAATGGAAGAACTAGCGCAACAATTAGGCAGCATGTTTGCCAGCTGCGACTTCAAAAATAAAAAGTAATGACAAGCCTCAGAACAAGCCTCAAAATCTGCTACTGGAACTCCGCAGGGCTCTCAACCAAAACAGGAACTAACTGGATTCATACAAAAACAAATACTTGACATTATCCTCCTCGGAAAGACCTGGCTCAAACAACAAGACAAATTGAGCTTCCCAAACTTCACCATATACAGAATTGATAGAATCAACGTACCAAAAGGTGGCACTGCCATCGCCATACGAATACCACATAGAAACGGAGGAAATCGAAAACAATGCTATCATAATCCCAGCTCAGGAAGGCCCCATCACAATAATCGCCGCATACTGCTCCCCAAACAAAACAGTAACTGAGGAAGAACTCAAAATCCTAATACCAGATCACATCGAAACACTACTAATGGGTGACTTAAACGCCAAGCATACCATTTGGGGATGCAATGTCACCAATACCTCTGGCAGAAACTTCCTACGCTACTCAGACAGCACAACAGCAATGCTGCACGCGCCAACATCTCCAACCCATTACTCACTTGGCTGACCTGAAATTCTCGATCAAGCCATCAGTTCAAACCTCTTCGACCTCAGCACTACGGTGTTGCAAGGTCTAAGCTCAGACCATAACCTCATCGTAACGGAACTCAACGTAACCATAACACCGTAACACATAAACTGGGAAAAATACAAAAGCCACCTAAAATACAATACGGACAACCTCCAAAACATAAAAGACCACAATGGCTTAGATGAACACACCGAAAAAATCACTGACGAAATTAACCAAGCGCTATCCTATGCGACAAAAAACATTGAAGCCTATTGCTACAAACCAGTTATTCTCCCAGTCGAAATAACGAAGCTAATAAAAGATAAGCGCAAGGCCAGAAAACTAGCCCAAGCCACCCTTGACCCTGGCCACATAAGGGAATCTGACAGACTCAATAACACGCCTAGAAAATGCTAACAGAGCACAACAACCAATGCTGGGAAAACAAACAGACCGACAAGGGCTATGGAAACTCACCAG
>JAHWXV010213558.1:0-12605 GCA_024586415.1 Phrixothrix hirtus | reverse complement strand
ATATTAATTTCAACCATATGATATATTTATTTTAATTAAAATATATATATATATATATATATATATACGCACATACAGCACATATCTGAGTTCCCTCTTCGACCAGGTAAAATTAGGACAGACTATTTGAACTAGTTATTCACATAAAGATTAAATAGTCCCTGAAAGAAAGTATGGCTTATTACAACTACAGGTTTACATATAAAAAAATAATATCTGTTCTGAAAGATCGAATATAATGAAAAGTAAAGAATATGAGTCAGAATTAACAATTTACATGTCTCCCCGGAAGGGATTACTGGAAATAATAATTTTCTATATCTAAATGAAAGGACGCTTGCGTTGCTAACAATTAAACTAGGCTAAAATGAACTAAAAAATATTCGCCTAATGGCCTTAATAATATGAACAATTAAAATTTAAAAACGTTAGTCGTTGATTTATAATCGATTAATTCATCCCAGCAGGGTTAACTTAACGAGGGGTGAAAATCGCTGGAGTTAAATAACGGATAAATCACTTACTTAGTGTTCTGTAGATCGATAACTTCCCGAATAAATCGAAAATAACAAACGTGCTACCTAGGATATTCTTCTTATTGTATTTTACCTACAACTTCGTCGGATTTAAACCCTTTGGTTCCGAATTGACAGAAAATTGAAATTGACCCTTTTTATTACGAATTCGCTCTGGACGGAAAAAGACCAAATTTCTATCAATTTGATCCCTTAATACAGCATACAGCTAACTCTTTAGTTGCGTTTTTTGAATATCGTCTGGGCACGCACTACGGAAGCGCAGCTTAACTCTGCAGCTCTCAGATCCCTACTATCCGCAAACGAAGTATTTCTCCTTGAAATTGAAGGGGAAAGATTATAAAGGTTAGCGTTTATTTTCAGACTTGCAAGCCTTCTCACGGGAATTACTGAATAAATATTTTTAAGAAAAATATTCCTATGTTTTCTAAAACGTAACCTGGAATTTTCGAATTTTAATAATTGCTGTTAAAATGTAATTATATGATTCGCAATTGTGGTTTTGTCATAAAACTGATATTGGTAATTCACCAATTAGATTGCATTATTCCTACGGGTATGTATGTACCGGGTGTTTTCAAATGAATGACCAATGTCGTAAGAATTTCAGTCGCGCTTACAATTGCTCGCTGCAATCCAAAACATAAAACTAGTAAACCCTATTCGGTTTAAAGTTGGGTAATTTATGAAACAATACTACCATTCTGAAAAGAATTGGTCATGGTGTGCGAATAACCGGAGCCAACAAGTTGATCTTCATTATTAAATCTTGTGTTTCCCCTCAATATTGTTGAAGCATGTTCTCATGTTTCTACGAAATTAAACGCAAGGGATAAATCTTTAATTACGAAGGCTAGTAATAATGTAACCTCATATGATATCCCACTGTCCAATAGTACTAATGTTTTACGGAAAAAGGTTTTGTAAAATTCCAGAAAACAATTCATTTGCAACAAATATTTTTGACCAACTTAAGAAAAACCATGTAACCGTCACACATCGAATAGGCTACACCTCTTCTCCAGATAAAAACGACGCCTCTCTTATTGATTCCGAAAATGACATTTTGTACGTTAAAAATCCCTATTGGCGGTGGAACTCCTCTAGATTCGGTAAAACTCTAGTAGGCATGGCGAAATAACTAAGCTATAATAGCCAAGAGGGCCAAGGGAATTTACGCATCTCGAAATCTAAAGCCACAAAACAAATAAACCTCAACTATAGTGATCTTTCAAACAATCTTGAGTTTGTTTTGAACAATTTGGACTCTTCGGCCCTTTTTAGTTTAGCAATTAATCGTTTTTGTGAAAGCTTGTCTTTATCTATCACTGTTGGTACTTTGTGATGAAACGCTACTAAATATTTTATAGGATGTCTTGTAATATATGCGAATGTCGAGTAAACGTTTCAAGCAGATTGGCCTTGTTTTTATTAATTCAAGGTGAGAAATTAGTTTTAGTCATAATTTTTCTCAATCGATGGTAACACATACATCTGTGAATGTCTTCAAGTTAATCGTGGAGTTTCTGTTTCTGATATCTCTTCAGGGTGCAAACATTTCCACAACTTGTCGAAAATCTACGGCTTTTTTTTATTACAGCCCTTTTTGGATGTTAAAATTTAAGAACTTCTTGAGAACGTGTCCTTTGTCAATTATAAGTTTGTGATGAGCAAATAGGCACTACATTTGAAGATCTTTTAAATATTAGGTTTCTACAGTTTTCATGAATTCAAGCGTCTCTTCCTTTATATTTAAGTAGATTGGGATATTCACGCAATCTTTTATCTCAAGTATTAAGGAAAAAATTGAACTGAGAAGCAAAAATTAATGTATACCAGAACTTTAATACGTCAACCCAAAGAAGAAGGTTCAAAAATTCAGGGTACTATGCTTCTAATCTAGTTGTCAATTAGTTTTTTGGGATCATTTTTCCACTCTTTCAGAGCCGCTTGGATAAGCTTTTCTGCATTTCCTGAATTGTTTCTTCGAGCTGCAATCATTTTTAATCACCCTATAAGTGATTGATTGGATTTTTTCCTATCCAGAAAGTCTTTGGCAACTCTGCAGATAAGTGGAGATGCTTTATTATGCATAAAGGTAAATTTATCTCACATTTCATTTCCCCTTCGTTTATCTACTTGCTGCTTGTACAAGTAAAGCAACATACCTGCAACCATTTAAAATTTATTGTGTGCGAAGGAAAAGAGTTTTTTTTTCGCAATGTAATGACTCCCCAGAGAATTAAGATTCCTTTTTTGAATTTCGGAATGCCTATGTCGTTTTGGAATCTAGCCTGCTACTTCAACTTCTAATAACTTAAATTTCGACGGTCGTTTGAACTAAAATCAACTCTAGTTTTATCGGAGAAAAGCACCTTTTGCCGATCTTAAATTAGCGAGTTTTAATTTACCAAATACCAACTTAGGCGACTAGTTTTATGTTGGCTGTATAACGTAGAAAATCTCTGGTGCATCCCTGATAATTAAACTTTGGGTACAAAGTCCAGTACCGATTGCTTCAAGTGAAACACTAGCAGCTTTAGCTTCTAACTGCTGTCTTCGGATTTGTGAATGAGCAACGGCTGGATGTTGTTTGAAGATATGAAATGCAGAATAATGTTGTTAATTAGTACTTACACATTGGCAACATTTAGGCCTGTTCTCGAATATGTTTAGTTTCTACTATTTTGCGTAAGTTTTTGAAATAACACCTACCGTTTGTGAAATTTATCTCTGTGACGTTCCTTGTTCAACAAGAGCAGTAATTCTGAACATCTGATTGTTCTACGTAAGACATTACATTACAGTCTCTATGTGACAACACTGCTTTACAGGAGATCCTGGAAACAGCAAAGATTAATATTCATTCTGATGGTATTGTAAAAACATTTAGATTAGGAACGATTGATCGCACAACAGCTGATGCTTGTCGACTCGACAAGATTTGATATGGAGCTAGACCGCAACTTTGCGTCTTATGAGGAAAGAACCCGCCCTTTGAAAGGAGTAACCAGCCTCAACTACTCTGTTGCCCAAAAAAGGCTTGTTTCTTTCAAGGGGTGTATATTAATCCCTCTAGACGCGTTGATGCTTTCAAGGGGATGGCCAGTTTTAACCACCGTAATTATAGGTTTTAAACCTTGAAAGGGGGTCACAGTGATCAAGTAAAAAGTTCGGATTTACGACTTGTTTATTTTTACTAAATGACCTGTCTATATATATGCTTTGCGTGACGTTCGTATTACGTAGTGGATTTAAAGTCCAACTTTTTGCTGACTGGTAGTTTTGTAACAATTATGTATTGTCTATAACATCGATAGTTATTTTCTAATCTTAACTTAATTTACTTTGTTCTTAAGGTCTTATCACATGAGGCATTTCTGTAACTTAATTTATAATTTGCCATCTGTGTTAGTTATCCCTATTTTATTATATGTTTAATGTTAATTTTTGGCTTTTTTTATTTATAATATAAGTTTATTACGTAAATGAATCAATGACACAGAAAGTTTTGCTGATATTCTCAGTTGCATTTAATTATTGCATATATGCTGATGTGCTGACTTGACTTTCACAATCTATGTTCTTTATATTACCTAGATATTTGAACTGTGTTATGACCTTTCACTTATGAATTTGGTTTTGATTATTTCTCTTTTTTAGGGTATACTTATATATACATATTTGAAATACATTTTTTAAACTTACTTCTACCTTAATTGTTTGCTACGTTTAAGACTTATAAATTATATACTTTATTTATTCCCTACTTAGCTCTCGTCTCTGGTTTCTGTAAAGGTATGAATCTTAATAAGGTACAATTTACACCTGAGTTTTTCGGTTATTCTGCGATCAGTCATTCAGCAAACCTAAAGTGACAAACGGCGTAAAATAAAAACAAATCAAGATAAAATATTTATTCAACAGCAATTGTACAGGGATGATAGAAATGCATTTAACGGTCGCATTGCAAAAAGAGAAAAGAACTTAAACATTTCCTACAAAAAAGGGATTCCTTCGTTAGCTTCGACGTTGTCGGAAAAATAAATATACCTAACAGATGAACTTTTAATTTATATTACCGGAATTGTCGTGGCCATAGTCCCAAACAACTTATTTACGATATAATTTTAGTTACTGAATCTTAACTGTGCGAGTGTATAATGAGCGAGGATTTTTTTTCGTCTTGCTACACTGTTCTACGCTCTGAAAAAAAATTTACCACTATGAGAAGAACTAGAAGTGGACGTGTAAGTTTTGCTTACTCTAATTTTGCCGCACTCTTTGAAACTTTCCCCTGATAAATCCCATTATATGTAAATTCACTGCAGGATTATGAACGTTTGCGCAGTAGTTCCCTATATTCCACCATCTCTCTTGAAGCATCTGAGACGAATGTAATGAACTTGCTTACTTTAATTGTAGGAAACTTTGATACTCTACTATTCTACAAGAATTCTATTAATTGTCCTAAGCCATCTCTTTTATATGGATTTTGTGCTATTCTGCGTATAAAATGCTTCAACTACGTTTTGAAAGTTGACGGAAAATTTCTAAACCTTGTATTTTCTAACTATAACTACAAATTTGCTGTGAGGAATAATGAGCTACCACTTGTTCAAATATATACCAATCATCTTACTATATCAAGTACTGCTGAATTTTGTGATACAAGCTCGTATACTCAGTTTTCTAAAGCCAATCCTCAACTTTTTAGGTTGATTTTATGGGTTTATATAATCACTCTGGTAGAATATATGAGTCTACTACTAAAGATAGTGACGATGTTAATGCACCTCTAGATGCATTATACGATGATATTTATGATGCTTTCAATATCTTTGTTCCTCGTACCTTAATTTCCAGATTCCTTCCTTGGCTGACTTCGAAGGTCAGACGCAATATACGTCTAAAAGAATATTAGTACATAAAATATAAAGCTTCCTCAAGCTTTTATCAGTATCAAGAATTCAAAAGAGTCAGAACTTTAGTAAGAATCAACTAGCGGCTCTACATTCGGGTTACCCAAACTCTGCAGAATCCTCTATTAAGTCAAATGCCAAAGAACTGTAGGCCTTTATTGCTCAAAGACTTGTTAACACTAGAATCCCTGGGAAAATTAAAGACGGAAATAATACCTACACTGAATGAAAGGAAATCCTAGATGGTTTTGCCCATGTTTTCTCTAGTTATTTTCTTCCTGGCTGTTCGCACTAATATTTATGCTGCTACACCCCGATTATTAAATCAAGTAACTGAAGCTGATGCATTCAGTTTGTTGGGCTCTTTGTCTAATAAAATAAAAGCTGATGAAGGCTTAATTACACGTTGTTTGGCACGAGATTTCAAATTTGTATTATCTTTTCCATTTATTCGCGTAATTAATTTAACTATTAAGAATTTGAGCTTAGGAAGTAATAGCAATATTAAAGGACGTTGATTCGCCATAATCAACTTATCGTCCTTTCGTTATAATTTCTAACTTTGCTAAAATTTTTAAACAAATTTATTAGCATATAAACCAATTAAATTTAATCAACAATATGGATTTATATGAGGACAGCTTCCCTGTGATAAAATAGATAAAGAACAACAAATTTCAGTGATATACATCGATTTGAATAACATTTCTCGTAGTATTCTTTCGCGTAAATTATATACTTTTGGATTTGCCATCTAACGTCTCACTATGATGCAATATTATCTAAGTGATCGAATAAATTAGGTTTTTTATTATGGCTACTGTTCTTTTGAGTTTTTTGCTATTTCGGGAGTTCCTCAGGGTTCAAATATGGGTCCCCTCTTTTACTTTATTTATATATGACCTTTTATCTAGCTTCTATTGCTTTATTTTAGCATATGCAGATGATTTTAAGCTCTTTAACTGTATAGAAGCGCGTAATGATTGTATAAAACTGCAATTGGGCATCAACACAGTTGTAAACTGGTGTACGGATTTAAACTTAAACTTAATGTCGCCAAATGCTTCTAAATGTTATATCCATGATGCTGAACTTCAAAAAGTTACTGATATGAAATGTTTAGGCGTTTTGTTCAATTCAAAGTTATTCCTTTTAAAACATATTTAAGGCGCATGCTCTTCTCCTTCTTGTATACTTGGATTTATTATCAGAACTTCAAAAATGTGCGTAGTTGCCTTAGTTGTCTTAAATACGCAGCTATTACTTGGAATCTATTAAAATGCGTCCAAAAAATTCTATATCCTTCTTGTAAAAGGTCTAGAACATATCCAGGTCGAAGCATTAACTAGACATTAACCGAATGCAGTATTGAATCCCCATAATCACGATGGAAGCAGTGTGGTGCTGAGTGTATGTCGAATTTAATAAATGTCAGAACTGACTTCCATAGTTTACGCTGATTTCCAAATATAGCATAACGTTTAGCAATGCAAGAGCAAAAATCTACATAAATTAAGGGTTCCCAAATGCTATCTGTACAGAAATGCCAATAGCGCGAACTATTGTAACAAAATTAGAAGCAATAAAAACTTAATAGAACATTCTGGAATAATCCAGAAGGTTTCTTATAATTAAGATACATAATGTAATTACAAATGACTCGTCCCGGCAATCGACATCTGTCAATTAATTTCAAGATCAGCAGTGAGTCATGGTATTGCAACTTATTATATCATTATTATGACTAATTTTTATTCTTCACTAATCTAGAGTTTTCCTTACTTTTCTAGACTGTAACCTTCCTATATAAATACGAGGGGCACTACTTATATTGTGAGCCTAATAATAAAGAAACGGTAATATGTAATTGAAAATTGATTTATTTTTAAGATATTCTCCTTTATGATCTATACACTTTTGCATTCTTTCGAACCAATTGTCAAAACATTTTGGCCATTCTGTTTAAGACATCTCTAAAACATGGTTTTTGAACGCATCGGCGGGTTCTTCTCTCAACGAAAACCGCAATTTATTCTTCACATTTGGGAACAAGAAGAAGTAATTGGGTGCGAAATTGAGAGTGTACGGCTGATGACCCATTAATTTGATTTTTTGAGTGTTCAAATAATATATTATTACGAGATGTATGGGAGGTCTCATTATCGTGGTGCAAAATGATCCTACGACGCTTGTTTGTTTTCCCTGTTTTCCTGAAAACTTCTGGCAAAGAAATGGTGGTGTACTTTTCAGAAGTGACCCCTTTACGTTGCTGAAGGGACGCTGTTGCCACATGACCAGTTTTTCTGAAAAAATAGCCAACCGTTTCTTTCGAAGTGCTTCCAGCGTGAACAACTTTTGTTGGACTTGGTTCACCTTGAAACACCGGCTTATGGGCATATATCCATGATTCGTCACTTGTTACAATATTGTGTACCTCTTTTGAAGCGGCGCCATTGTATTTCGTAAGCATTTGCTTGCACTATTAACACGGACATCTTTTTCAGATATTTTCAAATTATGTGAGATCCAACGAGAACAAACATTTTTCACTGCTAAATGTTCATGCAATATTTTATATGTGCTGGTTGAACCAATGTCTAAGGTTGCCCCAATCTCAAAGTATATCACATAAAGATCTTGCATTAGCAGTTTTTGCACAGCGTCAATGTTTTCTGGTACAACAACTGATTTTGGATGATCTTCACGACTTTTGTGGGTGAACGAACGTCAGTCATGATTATACTCATTATACCAAGGAAAAATAAATAAGAGTTTCTGGAAATCTTCCCAATTTATTATAAAAAAAGCTTCTGTATTTAACGTTATATCAACGTTTCACAATGACAATGGGTGGGGATTCATCGCGAAAAGTTGAAACAAGTTGATCGATACACTGTTGTCTAGATAACCCACGTCGAAAGCCGTAATGTACCATCGCACGAAAATTTTCATGAGATAATTCCATTTTATGCCGAGGCACAATTTTCAAGTCACTATAAATACCACTAATCACGCTCAAATGTTAAAATAAATAAGATTAAGCTTAAAAATATCAAACTTTCCATTACAAATGATAGACGGGCATCTTAAACACGCAGTTTTGCCGAGGCTTACAAAATAAGTACTACCCCTCGTATTACCGTAACAATATTTATACAATTATATTTTTATGATTGTTTTTCTTGATGTTTGTGTTTTTATTATCTTTTGTTGCTATTCACGGTTAAAATATGGTATTTATATTTATTGTATATTTGTTAAACCTGTATAGTTATTTGTATTATATTATACAGTGTGTCCACGATATAAGGATATCACTTTAACGACATACACACCTTAATATGCACTACAAAAAGCGTTTACAAACCATGTGTCTAAATTGCGTAGTTTTCGAAATATCTGCAATTAAAATTTTCAGCCCGCCCCTGCTTTTTAATTTGATCTACTGTATTGACCAAGAAATGGCTGGTTAACTATTCATCTTTAACCGGTGCCGAAGCCGAACGAACACCTTCGGTATGACGCGTACGATTTCATTAATGAATGTTCCCAGATGTTATTAAAAACCTTAAAAATTCTAGTGTGTGTTAATTGTGCAAGTTTATGAAATCCTTAAAATAAAAACAAGGATTTTACTTAGTAGATATGTAATATTTTTAATATGTATACAGTTGTATTATTGAATATGGACACATTTCTTTAAACAACTTTCACGTTTACAAAGCCGCTTTAACACGACGTTAAATTTTCTTGATAAAAAATATCTTCATATTAGTAATATTTGCACTCACTTGTTTTGTATACAATTTGAATTTTATTAAAATTTTGTGTCATTTACATTTATTAAAGCTATTCTCATACAAATGAATTCAAATAAAACTTTTGTCAATTTAAGATATTTATCAAATAAGTTCCTAATGGTTAATGGGTGAATAATTATGATAAGTAATTGTGTTTTACCACATACAAGCAAGTTTAGATGATTTAAAGGAATACCTTGGACTATTTTTATTAAAACTGCTGGCGACCTTGATTCGAAAAGGCACTAGTGAAGGCAACATGATATTTTGTCAAGAAAACAGTCATATTTATGTTTTTAAATACGTTTCATGGTGAAGAATATTACATAATAGATTTCTACGTGAAAATTAACTAAAATTTTTTTACGTTAGATTAAAAATTCCTACAGATTTATGTCGCAAAGTGCTTGGGCACACGTGTGTTAAATAAAGATTGTACAATATTAAAAAATAATTATCAAGCTGAAAATGCAATCAACCCCATATATATATACATTGAATTAGTACGGAATAAGATAACTAGATGCAACAAAAGTGAATTTTCCTTATAAATATAGAATGTACATAGTTTGAGAGCGCAATAAATTTGCACCCATACATTTAAATATTATGTTGAAATATTGAAATGGTAATGCCTCTTTCTTACAGGAATAACATTCTTAAACTGCTTATTTTAGAACATTTGTGCAAATTAATTCATTTCAAAACAAAATTGGTTAAGAATAAACTCAAATTAGTGATTATTTTAAACAAGAATTGGTAGAATTTATATCTTAATTAAGGAAGGGAGACGTATGCACAATCCATTTGCTAAAACAGATTTTCCAAGGAAATAATTATTCTTCTACAGCGAGAATTAAAGTTAATATTGTTTTATTCAGACACTTCCATTGCCCAATATTTTGATTTCCAGTAGGTGTCCGATATAAATAGATTTAATTGTATTTATTAAATTTTAATGTGTACAATACTGATATGATTGAAGTAAACCATTGCCCAGCAATTTAAATGCTAAAGGATCCATCTAAAGTTATAATCATATAGCTCGCGGTTATAAAAAACAAGCTAAGTAGTAATGCAAATTAATGTGTCGAAATATATTTAACGCTATACCGTCCATTTGAAAGAATAAAACGACAACTACACTTGCATATATTAGCCTTCGAATTTTCATCAAAAATGCTTTTAACTAACGAATTTGATCAAAGAGCTAAAAATAAATGTTTTGTGTGGAAACTAACACAAAGGAAAGAACAAATCAAATTTACATTAAAAATGTGTGGATATTTACGTTAAAATTCCAAATTGCATTAAACGCGTGATCCTAATTTGACGTTTCAAAAGGGCTGTAATAATAACAAAAATAATATTTAATTGCCCAACAATTATTTGACACACGTGTACCAAGTCCTTTGCGAATATAAATCTGTAGAAATTTTTAATCTAACGTAAAGAAAAGTTTCGTCAATTTTCACGTAAAAATCTATCATGTAATATTCTTGACAATGAAACGTATTTAAAAACATAAATATGACTGTTTTCTTGACAAAATATCAATGTGCCTTCACTAGTACCTTTCCGAGTCAAGGTCGCCAGCTGTTTAATAAAAATAGTCCAACATATTCCTTTAAATCATCTAAGCTTGCTTGTATGTGGTAAAACACAATTACTTATCATAATTATTTACCCATTAATTATTATAAACTTATTTGATAAATATCTTAAATTGACATAAGTTTTATTTGCATTAATTTGTATGAGCATAGCTTGAATAAATATGAATGACGAAAAATTTTACTAAAATTAATTTACCATTTAGATTTTTCACTATTTTCACAAAATTCAAATTATATACAAAACAAGCGAGTGTAAATATTACTAATATGAAGATATTTTTTATCAAGAAAATTTAAGGTCGTGTTAAAACGGCTTTGTAAAGATGAAACATTTAAAGAAATGTGTCCGTATTCAATAATATAATGTATACATATTCAAAATGATATACATGTATTAAGTAAAAACCTTGTTTATATTTTAAAAGTTTTAAAAACTTGCACAATTAACACACACTAAAACATTTAAGGTTCTTAATAACATCTGGGAACATTCATTAATCAAATCGTACGCGTCATACCGAAGCCGTTCTTTCGGCTTCGATACCGGTTAAAGATGTGTAGTTGATGAACCATTTCTTGGTCAATACAGTAGACCAAATTAAAAACCAGGGGCGGGCTGAAAATTTTAATTTCAAATATTTCGAAAACTACGCAATTTAGACACACAGTTTAAAAACTTTTTTGTCGTGCATATTAAGATGTGTCTGCTGTTAAAGTAATATATCTTATTTCGTGGACACCCTGTATAATACAATATGGATAACTATATATTTACAATAAATATAAATACAACATTTTAACAGTGAATAACAAAAACGGATAATAAAAATACAAACAACAATAGAATAATAATCGAGTAAATATAATTGTATAAATGCTGATACGGCAATAGATATGTGTAGATAAAATTTTTTACTTATTTCAGGTACCTACAAATATTAATAGCTAGCGGGACGTTTATTATATCTTATGTAAAGGTAATGTAAATATATCTTGGTATAATTTATTGGTATTTTTGGACATATAGCTTTTAGAAATCCTTAATTTATGTAGCTTTTTGCTCTTGCATTGCTAAACATTATGCTGTATTTGGAAATTAGCGTAAACTAGTATTCTCAGAAGTTAGTTCCGCTATTTATTAAATTCGCTATATACTCAACACCACATTACAAAGATTTAATACCGTGTTATGTTAATGTCTAGTTAATGCCTTGATATGGAAATGTTCTCGACTTTTTAAAAGAAACATATCAATTTTTTCTTTGAGGCATTCTAATGGATAGCAGATAACGCCGCATATTCAAGACACAAGACACAAAGTCATACTAAAGTATTATTAGGATGGAAGGATCGCTAAACATTAGGTGATTCTATACAGTTAAAGAGTTTATTGCCATCTTGATATGCTAAAACGAAACAAGACAAGCTGGACAAAAGGCCATCTATAAATATAGTAAATGAAGGGACCCATATTTGAACCCTGAGGAACTCCTGAAGTAGCAAGAAACTTAAAAGAATAGTAGCGATTATAATAAAAGTAGTTTATTCGATCACTTAATACTATAGCATCATTCTAAAAAACTAGCAGGAAAATCCAAAAGTATATAATTTATGCAAAAGAATACCATGGGAAGTGCTATCTAAATCGGTGTATATCACTGTAATTTGTTGTTCTTTATCGTTTCATCTCAGAGATACTGTGTGATACAGGTAAGATTAGTAACAGTCGAT
>JAHWXV010213488.1:0-11985 GCA_024586415.1 Phrixothrix hirtus | reverse complement strand
TTGTTCTCTCTCTTTTCTATTTTCAATCACATGTCGGCACGCCATTGCTTTCACTTCAGACACGCCTACTCACTCATTTACATATAACCAACACCTAAGATAAGCTCTGTTTACTCCCACTAAAATTACATTTCAATCGCACCACGATAACCCCACTCTTTGAGCTCACTCTAACCAAAACCCGGAATACTCCATTTACGGACACGCCCCACGCACTATAGCTCACTCGCATACATACACGCACAATCATGCCTCTCACATGCTCTCTTACTACTTATTTTATACGCGCAAAGGAAAAATGCAGGGGGGTGAAAACCCTACCTTGTTCCTCCCCCGCCAACTCATTACTCCCTCACCAAGGGTTTATCTAGAACCTCAGTAGCTACACTACTTTTCTAAGGTAAGATAATAGCGCAAAAACTCAAGAACCATTCTAAAACCTTCTCAAATAGTAAATACCAACACAATTTTTAATTTTAGGTGTGAAGTTTTTATATAAACTATTTCCAAAGTCGTGTATACTGTATTCATGCTGTAGTATGTAAATTTCGTGTGTAGAGACCAGAAACCTGTGTAATTTGATCAAAACTAGACAGTCAGAAGTCTCCTCATGGATTTGCTTATAAAGCACCGCTTTTATCGAACTTAATTACCAGTATGTCTTCAGAAAACACACCAACATCTTATTTTAACATTCTGACATAAACCGTATGTACTCGTTTTCATTGTTTTATATAATGTTTGTAACTATAGATACTTTAGCTTGGGAAGTTTTGCTTAAAATATTAAATACCTTAATTAACAGAATTAGAAAGAATATAAAGCAATAGTACAACTTAAAGTCAGTGTTAATAAAATGGAATATAACAAACCTAAACCAATATATTCTAATCGGTTTTAGTAATTCAATATTATCACCATCAGTAGATATTTAATGTTATAAATTAAACACTAAAATCCAAAAGAGAAAATTATCAAAACATCAGAAAAAATATAAGAACGAAACACAAATTATTTGAAAATCTCAATTACGCGTAAGTACGCTATCAAAATCACATCCGCTATTTAAATACGTAAATACGTTAACAACACAACAAACAAAGAAATCTTAATTATTGGAGGTTGGGGTGATAAAAGCCAAATGCATATTGAAGCTTTTCACTGGTTAATTTTGAATACATTATATACGTATTAACAGAAGCAGGATGATAAATAAACGATAAGGTAGCCCATACACACACATGCGGGATGCACTCAAAATGTTGAATTAGTTGTAAATAATAATCTCAAAACTTTGCTGTTAAAGACAATCACAATAGGTCTTGTTAAAGAGATGGAACTTTTCGGATGCGTATCGCACATTTGTCAACAAATAGAAAAATATACTGTTTAAAACTAGCATAACTGTTAAAATAAGATTTTAATATTTACCAACTTAAGTGGCTTGTGATTTTTTAATTTGTGTTTCGCGGATAAACTGACGTAGCTTTCTCTTCATATTTAACACAGATATATATATATATATACATATATATATATATATATATATATATATATACTATCTAAGCGAGCGCGTAATTTAACCGAAGGTGCTTTGGTTAGGGCATATACTATAGGTTACATGAAGTAATTGAACTATGTCACTGAATAATATGATGAGGCAACAAAAATATTATCCTTGTTCGTAACAGATTAAATCGCAATTAGGATTCAGTGTTACGCAGTACCCAAGTGAGGTAAGAGGTCAACAATTACAGCCGATCTGCGTTGCAGATAATTTTGATAATATTAGGAATGTAAGTCTTATCATCAATCAGATATTACTACTATGGTGAAGATTATGCAAGGTGCAAGGAAGTAGTGTAGCAACTAACTTTATAGATAGCTTGTCGGTGATGGGATGAGGAAGGGGTCATCCGGAGGGGCAGGTCTTGTTTTCCACTCCCTGACCTGAGTTTTCTTTTAGCGCGTATTAATATAAAGTAAAGGAAGAGCGCGTAAGAGATATAGTGTGGGGTTAGGTGGGTGCGAGTAAAAAAGGAGTTGTAGGCGTGGTTAATTTACCAAGTTTTCCGAGTTTTAATTATAGTGAGCTCGTAGTATGAGAGAGATGAAGTTTGAGTAGGAGGAAACGGGATGTGTTAGCTTCAACATGTAAGTGGATATGGTTAAAATAGGAAATGGGGCCTGTTAGTAGTAAAGGGTATGTTTAGCAAGTGAATGGGCGTGTCCTGTCTGTATGGTATGAATTTACAAAACGGTATGCTAATAATTGGGTATTTATAAATGGAATACAAAATGGCGCGCCGACAATTCAATAGCAAAATGGAAATAGAATGAAAAATGCCTCAGGTGGTAATTTAACATAAGAAAAATGAGGTTAGAAAAGAAAAACTATAATAACTGTTATTACAGGAATCGCTGTTATACAATTATTGTTTAAAGTTGTTACTGTAAGGAGAGAATGAAATAAAGAAAAGATTAAGATTAGTAAGGACTTTGAAATTTTTCAGTTCCTAAGTTTAGTATTGTGAAAGTAGAAAGAGAGAAATTTATGTAAATTTAACTCAAACAGAATGTCAGGTTTGTTCGTGAAATAGGTGTTTGATTTAAAACCGCTATTAAACAGTAATTAGCGTATATCGTTACTATTGTAACACGATAATTAGTGTATATAGCTATTACTGTAATCAAAGAAATGATTAAGATTAGATAGGAGTTTGAAAAATTTTAAGATTTTAAGTTTAGCATTGGGAGACTATAAATAATCTGTTCCATTGCTTGAACGATTAGGTCATTATTATAGTAATACAAAAGGATAATTTTATTTTAATGGAAAGTAAATTCTGAACATTTGTATTAAGAAACTATTTATACGGAAAAATAACGATTTAAATTATTGAACATAGAAAGCTAAATAATTTATTGGGTAAATCAGTAAATACAGAAAGAGAGATAGAGAATCAAATGAACGATTGGAGGGGTAGTGGAGTTTAATGCTACATTTCATTCGCTATTATAAGGACAAATAGAAAAGTCTCTAATATTTATCTTTAGAGACTAGAGATAGAAATATTAAATCGTGTTATGAAAAAACATATATGGTTGGTTAACACTATTTCGTTATAGTTCGTTTAATATCGGAATCATATAAAAATGAATTAAACTGAAACCATATTAAGTGTTGTAATTAATTAAATGAAGTATACGGTATATGTTTTAACTATTCTCGAAAATAAAGTTATAGTTATAAATTAATAAGGTTCGTGTTACATGTTTATTAATTAAATAGAAGTATTGTGATGTTAGACTGTTATTTAACGTAACAGTTATCAATTACGCCATATATTTATTATCTATCAGTGAAAACTGTTTCATTAAAGGTGAGATAATTTATTAGGAAGAGTAATAGATAAAATAAATTAATACAATATGCAAGCCGTGTTTCAAACCGCTAAAATCTAAACTTTCAGAAAGAATTAATGAAACTGCCAGTTAATAGTGGACAAGTAATCAGGAATTGTGAAATTAAAAGCTGTAACAACTACTTAATATGGCCGACGTATAATAGTGGCACCAAAAACCAATGTTGTATTCTTATCAGCAGGATTTGTAGTAACATTGAAGGATTACTTAATTGAAAATTTTAATGAAAATATTAATAAAGGACAGAAGGAGGTCGCTTTAATATTTAGAGGTAGTAAACAAATAAAGAATGGGTCTAACCCTATGCATGATATAACCATTCAGCAATTCGTTGTTGACAACCAAGATTTGGAATAACAACTCTATGTGTTGTGTTAATATTAACAAACTGAAATTCTCTGTAGCTATACGTTTATAAGAATTAAGATTCGGGATAACGAATTTAGTGTTTCCTGGTAAATATTAAAGACAGAAGTGAGGTACGTAGGTTTTAAATTTTATAGACTTTAAATACATGATTATACTGCTATTACTTTTAACTATTTTCTCCAGTGGAGTATTTTATTTTAAAAATTTTAGAAGTTTTAAAAGCAAGATTGAAATTATCATTCCGTTTCAAGATAAATATTAATAACAATAGAAAAATATTTTATAATATTTTTTCTATAGAGTATCATTATGATACTTATTAAATATTTGTGAATTGTTCATTATTTATTGTTACTATTTAAAACTGTCCGCTAGCAATTAGATTTATTATCAAAATTTAATATAAAAGTGATTATTGTCATAGAGGTAAACAGAATTCTAAATAAAAAGTCAAGATTATGAGTTAGCTTTAACAAGTAAACATTTGTTAGACGATATCAAAGATATTTATCTTATAGTAGAAGCGAAATACGAAAAAGTTGTAAAAATGAAAAGGGATTTACTGTAACCTCTAATATAGTTATTATAGAGAAAGGGAATTACAACGAACTACATTCTCAAAGCATACAACAAATATAACCAGTTTACTAACCAGGGTATTCAACAAAATTTAAAACGGTTTTTTAAGGGCAACTGTTGAGGAAAGAACTTCTTGAATCCATATTGTGTACACTACAAAATATAAGGTCAATTGGTCAATTACAATTTACATGGTAAATTTCAAAACTTTAAAAAGATAGGATTCGGTACAACTTTCAAAACCTCTAGATTAAAACATGAGAATCAAGTATCTCAAGTACCTAAAAATCGTTCAAATAGGCGAATTACGCTACATCATTTACAAAATGTATTAAATGTAGTAATAAAATAAACTTAACACATAAAAATATTCATGATATTTTAGATGACTGATTCATTCTTTTCCAACGTATAATGATAAATATAACTAGAAAGAGAAGAGATACGCAAGAATCGTGTTACATTTTTAATATAAATGTCGAATTATCACTGAATTTGTGAAAGAATCTGTTACAGTAGATGAAATATTAAAAGAAGCATTTACTTTTACCACCAAAAATTCGAGAGTGTTAGCCACCGATTTAGATAAAGGATCATTGCAGAAATAGTTCAAATTAAATGTCGAAGATTGGGAACAACGTCTAGATGCATTTCAAGATCAAGATGACGGCTGGGCGCTACTTTCAATTTCAGCATTACGTATTAATATAAATCAGTGTACATATGAAATACTCACACATCTCAATGGAGGATTTTTTCAGACCTTGTTCGTGAGATTAAACTAAAAAAGCCTGTGTAAATATAAGAAATCGGGATAATTGCTGTTCCATTTGGGCTATAGTTTCGGCTTTCTTTCCAGCAACAACAAATTGCAATCTTGTTTCACATTATCCTCACTATAAAACAGTATTAGATGTTTAAGGTATTATTTTTCCTGTAGGCGTGAAGCCTACACAATTTAAACAGATAGGAATAAATCTTACAATTTCACTTAATGTTTATCACGAAATAAAAATCGATATAGTGCTATACCTCTATATGTAACTGATGCATGTACGATTGCCCATATAAATTTACTGTTAATTACTGAGAAATATGTAAAAGCTGAACAAAAGAATATAAATTATAATTCAGACAAGGAGGAAAAGAAGTGAAAATCTCAAACGCTTCAGGAAAAACTTACTAATGAAAAGGATTTATCTGCAATTACAAACTATCATGATTGCCATATAAAAAATTTAAGTCCACCCGTACGAAGTCAAGCAACTAATATACGTGCAAAAATCTATATTTGTGAGCAATGTTTGTGTAACTATAAGAATCAAGAACAACTTGATTCGCATATCCAGGCTGCAATCGTTCAAATGTTAACTGTAGAATTATATTACCAGGAAGCAATTAAAAACTTTAGTTTCGAAACTTTCAGAATTAATTGATTACGTCATTTATGATTTATACGGATTTTGAACGTTTAGTTAAAAAAACTTCTCTCTTAAAACATGGTTCAAGTAAACTGAAGAAACTTCAAAGTCACGAAATCTGTAGTGGCGGACACTACATTTATAATAAGTATAAACCTCAGTTATCTTAATATAAAACACATCATGAAGCAGATGCTTCAGTATGGTTCACTGAAGAGCTAATTAGAATTTCAAACGAAGTAGCTTCCTATTTTGATCAAGTGACATCAATGAAACCTTTAACCTTGACTGAAAATACAGAATTTTATTTAACACCGGCTTGTTATATTTGCGAAGTTTTCAGACCTGAAGCAGAAAAAGTGAGCGATCATTGTCATTCTACAGGTGAATATAGAAGTCCGATACATAAATCAGGTAATTCGAATTCTAGAATAAGAAGAATGGTTCCTGAAGTATTTCATAATTTATCAGGCTACGATAGTCACATATTTCCGGCAATATATCTCTTGTCCCAAAACAAATTAGAATTATATATCTTTTATGCAATGGATGCAAAATGGTACAAATATTAAATTCATTTCAGTTTCTAAATAGTAGTTTAGAGAAACTCGTTTCCTATTTATATAATACATTTTCGATTTTGAGATATGAATTTAGTACAGTAAACTTACATAACAACAATCAAACTCAATTGGTTTTTTACAAGGATATTTATCCGTATGATTATTTAGATAATTGGTGTAAATTTAAAGAAACAACTCTATCGCACAGAGGCGCGTTTTATAGTATTTTAAGAAAAGCTCACATATCCGAAAATGTGTATCAACATGCATGTTGCACACGGCAAGAATTTAAAATAATAAGTTTAGTAGAATATGGTTTCATTTATATGAAATGTGTTGTAATGGTCTTAGTTTCCATTTTTGAAAATTGTAGAGATATTGCACGAGCGCTTTTGGCTTTACGCTACAACAACAGTACTGGAGGCCCCTAGCTCAGCTAGGAAGGGGGATCCTAAAATTTGTACCAGCACCATCATCGCTCTAATAGAAATCGGGGTATGAGAAGAGAAAGAGGGCGCCACTACTCCGGATTGCCTCTCAAAATATGCAACTGTTCTCGGAATAACTAGAAATAGTTCCTAAGGCCTTGTGTTAATTTATTCCGGGGTTCACTTTGTCAAAACTCCAAGGGTTAGTATACATTTTGATCGCGGTCTTAATTAGTACATATCCTCTGAAATTTAAAATATGCTTAATTAGCTTATTCTACTGTCAAAAATAAAAGCCTAATAAAATGACAAGACATCTATTGACAACGAAATGGGGTTAATTAACGTACACACCCAAACAACAGTTACAGATAGGTTACAGAATAACTTTTCCATCCCTTGAATATAGCCTTATTCGAGAGATCGAAGGAGGACCACCCAAATCTACTGACACTAAAATTAGGGTAATCTACGTTTTGACACCGTCAACGCAAGTATGCATCTACGATCTCCTCAGTAGAAATGTGTTATTCATCTCCCGTTAAACGGGAAGGTTTAAGTTCTTACGCCTTTCTAAGGCCAACCGTAAGAAGCCAGAGAGCAATAGCAAAAGGCGGGTACCTTAGCTTGGGTTGTTGAATTACTCAAGACGGTCCGTCGTAATGGCTTATGGACTCCCGCGCCTGCTACAGCGTGAAACATGATGATTAATTCATAGGGATATACCATTCCATCTCTTAGGTCGGATCTTCAAACATTTGAAACTATGTTAAGTCCGTAAGCACACCGAACGTTTTCTTTTAACACAGAGCCAACAGCCGACCGATTTTATTGCTTTAACGGCTCCGCAAATACGTACCGGCTTTTGAAATGTCACCGAACCCTATCAGACGTTCGGAAATTACGTTTCTCTGTCACCCTCACTGAAATGATTAGATTTTTAATTGACACGGACGTGAAAGAAATGCGTCTATCGTGTTTTCTTTATCCGATTAAAAAACCAACCAATTTATTTACTTTTTCTCTAAAGTTTATGTTTTTTGTTCTTTTTGTCAACAACAACCCCGTTTCTAAGAAACAAATCCACGGCGGCAACTTAAGGAAGAAAGATTTTGTCCTTTATTAGCGGAACGCCACCAAAATCTGACAGTATTTCTTATAGTAGTTATGGTTTAGAACTTTCCTGTTATTTAACTATTCCATCTATTTCTTGGGACACTGCTCTATACAAAAGTTAAACTAGATTTATTAAATCATGCAGGCTTCATATTATTTCTTGAAAAAGTAGTTACAGGTGGTATTAGTGAATATGCAAAGAGATACGGTGAAGCAAATAATTGTTACATGAAACAGTTTGATCCTAAAAACCGAGCAAGTTTTTAGGTTACTTTGATAATAATAATATGTATGGATATGTAATGTGTTATTCTGTACATGTTAGAAGTTCTAAATGGCTTACTCAAGATGAGATTGCTAACATAAACTTAATGAATATTCCGAATGATTGTTATATAGGCTGAGTGTTTGAAGTAGACTCGCAATATCTAAAAGAATTACATTTATTGTATAATTAGCTTCCATATTGTTGCGAACATCATCAATCACCACAGAGTGGAAAGCATACAAATCTGATTTTACCACTTTATCCTAAAGAAAAATTCGTGATACATTGTGTTAATTAGAAGCAAGTTCTAGAAGCTGGCTTAAAGTTAACTAACATATATAGAGCTATCAAATTTGAACAATCGCTTTGTCTTGAGAACTATAATCATTTAAATACGGCCCTGAAGGCCGCTGCAACTAACGTCTTTGAATAAAATCATTGTAAAGTGATGATAAATTCGATATATGGAAAAACAAAGGAATCTGTATGTAAATACAGAGATGTGAAATTACTGACAAACTGGAACGAGACATACAGAGTTGCTAATTATATTTCATCACCTACATATCATAATTGTACAACTTTTGATGAAAATTTGGTAGCAATGCCCTTTGGTCTTCCTTTTTGTATTGGGGCGTCAATTTTAGATTTATCTAAAGCTCTCATCTACGAGTTTCATTCTAATTTTATATTACAGACCTTTACTTTCGGAAAAACTTCCTTATGCTATACGGACACAGATTATCTGGTTTGTCAATTAGTATTTCAGGATATATATGCGTTCATTAAAGAAAATATAGATAAATTTGATACATCTAATTATGTCTTTAATAATTGATATGACATTCAGTTAGTTAATTGGAAAATGTTAGGCAAAATGAAAGAAACACTGCGGTCGAATATTTTTAAAATGTGTGGATTTAAAAAGCAAGCTGTATAGTATGCAAGTAGAAGGATCTAATGAATTAATTACAAAAGTGAAGGGAATTGTAGCAGTAAAAAATGAAATAACTTTTAAGGATTATTTAAATTGTTTTCAGTATCATATCCAAATAATTAAAGATAAATCTATTTTGAGATCTTTTAATCGTTCCATTTACACTATTAAACAGACAAAAGTATCATTATCGCATATAAATGATAAACGTTATTAGTTAATGATAACTAATATATTCGCTTGGGGACATTTTGCTATACCTGATAACGATAATATCATTAATTAATGATTTTGATTCAAGTTAATGTAAATTATATCTTTCGTTTAAATCCTAGAAACGTTATAAATTAACACTGTAATGATGATAAGAAATTAATAAGTTAGAAAACTGAAAATGTTAAGTAAATTTTTAAGTAATTGAAATATAGTTAGAAAATTTAGTTTCTTGTTAATTGTTTGTATGTACGTACGTGCATGTACATGTTGTTTTAATTTAGTTATGTTAAATATAGGTATTTAAAATATGTACATTCAATTAAAAAACACTTGATTATTTCACTACTATATTTAATTTAAGATGAAAATTATTTGTAGTCCAATAGCAATAATAAAAACTATGTAGGAACTTTATCAAAAATCATATCTTCTATTTAAAATCTTTATTCTTAACATATAAATCAAACAAATAATAGGCAAGTGCATAGAGAAATAGAAATAAACTAACCTGTCAAAACCTATCTATTTGAGAAGGCAGGTGGTCAATGCAGATGTTCAATGATCAACGGAAGGGCATATAAGCTAACAAGCAGAGCAAAGGAGAGGTTGTAAGTTGACGTTTGTGTTTGACTTAAAAGCTTCTAATATAAAAACATACAATTTTGAAATAACTTAAATTGTCTTCACAAGAATATAATATAAATCAGGTTTATGTATCTGATGATAGCGATATTATTCACGTTACACGCAAGATTGATGCTATAAAACGTTTACGTTATCTTCTTTTGTCATCACAATTTTTAATTGATTTTGAGACGGAAAATATTGAGAACAAAAGAATTGCACGTGCGCATAGGAGGAAATTATTAAAGAAATGTGAGGTGTATCATGTGATAAATTTATTGACAACTTCGTTCATATCTCGAAATACAATGATCTAGTGAATCCAATTGAAGGAGATGGTGTAAATGCTTTCATTAAATCAGTAATTAGAGCTGAATTAGAGGATAAAATGTTTTGCCTATTGAAGCCACATTTTGTGTTATATGCAACTCAAACAGTTCACTGTAAAGATGAAGAATATTTTAAGAGGATATGTAAATATTTTATTTTTAGTTCTAAAATTTCCTAGTTTGATAATTTCAGACATAGAGCAAAAGAATTCTAACTTTTAGTTTCTCCTGTCTACGCATGTGCCTGTTTTCTTTTAGTTTTTCTGTTAAGAACATAGTATAATGTGCATGCAATAGTAACACTACTACTTTAAGTTTAATAAAGTGAACATTTATCGTAGATTTATATCTAACATAATTTATAATATGGCTGAATGTGATCGTTGTTTTATATTCAGATAAGGGTACGTGATAAAAAGATAGCTTTTGAAAGACTTCAATTAATACTAATGAACGCGTTTCAAGTAAAATTTGGAGATATACAAGGAGGCAACTGAAAATTTGTTTTAAGCGTGCCTTCTAAGGTTACGCCTATTTAACCAATACATCGATTAGTTTTGAAAAACTAACCAATCATAGGAAATTCCAAAATTGTTTTTCGTTTAAAAATAGCCTGTTATATAATAAGGATTGTAACCAGATTACACTGGGCTAAATTTATGAAGGATGAAAATAGTTTAAATACTTTCTTTTTGATCCATGAAAATCGGTATTTGATCACATCAGGACTTACACGTCATACCGAATCTCTATTTTCTGTTCAGAGAATTCTGAAAAGCAATACGTCTTATTCTTACAAAGTGTAACTAGTATAGAAATTAAGCGAGAATGATCCAGATCGGTGAGTGCAGCTTTTTCAAGAAATGTCGCCGAAAAAATTTCAATTTTTTGCAAACTACGGATAAGGTCAAATTTATTTTAAATGGCATGCAGTGGGAACAACTATAGATATTGAAATAGGAATAAGCCAAACTGGGAAATTGTAGCGTACACCCAATATTGTCAAAAGTTAAACGCATGGCGAGAATTACATAGATATGACTTTGGAATAGTGTTTTTAGGCGAAACTTGTCTAAATATATTTATTTAGATTTCCTCTACGCAGCGGCGGCGCGTAGTGGTATGTCTTGGGTGTGCACAATCCGAAACAAACGTCTTTACACTACAGCGAGTACAAAAACACTGAGGGCACAGCTTCAGTGTGATCCCACTTAGCTTTACAACTTGGACTGCCGCGGGCCGCTCGGGGAAAGGCGGTGTAGCATTTCAACGAATGAGATGTCGTAGGGCATTGTGCGGTGAATCTGTTAAGTTATCCGTTATGGTATTATATATAATATATAAGCGGTATAAAAACATGTTAGAGAGTGAGTTATTTCATTGAATGTTAAATACATAAATAGAAAAATAGAATAATAAATGTTTTCGTTTTTTTTTATGCGTAAATGCGTATTTATTTGGGAGTGCACGTGCTCATGTGCACTTATTACGGAACCGCCGCTGGTTATAGCTGACTGTATATCAGCGATACCTGTAATAACAGTTATTACAGATTTTCTTTTCTAACTTCATTTTTCTTATGTTCAATTAACACCAGCGCTATTTTGTATTCTATTTTCCATTTTATTATTCAATGTCGGCGCGCCATTTCGTATTCCATTTTTAAATTCTCAATTATTAACGCGCGATTTTGTACATTCATATCATAT
>JAHWXV010213365.1:0-16361 GCA_024586415.1 Phrixothrix hirtus | reverse complement strand
ACATATTCCCCAAGCTAACAACTATAGTGACAGGACATGGTCGTATAAAAACATACTTCTATAGATTTAAAATAACTAGTGATGCTAAGTGTAAGTGTAACGAATAAGATCAAACCATAGAACACATAATATATAACTGTTCTTTATATAAAACTCAAAGGGACATTTTACAAGAGAAGGTGAGGTTAAACGGACAACAGTGGCCACTTGATCAAAATAATTTAATCAATAAACATTTGCAGTTTTTCATAGAATTTGTAAAAGCAATAGATTTTGAATATGAACTTGAATAATTATTAAAATAACAGGATTAGTTAATATACATAAAATAATGTTAAGCAATGTGTGTAATATTACCAATGTAATGGGGCATGCAAAATTTTAGAGGAAATACATGTTTTCGGGATCCCCTGAGTCCGAAAATGTGTGTCTATGTGTTTGTGTGTGTGAGTGTGTGTTTGTGTGTGTGTGTGCGTGCGCGTGCGTGCTTGCGTGCGTGGGTGAGTGTGTGTGTGTGTGTGTTTGTGCGTGTGCGTATGCATGTGGGCGTGTGCCTGTGAGCGTGCGTGCGCACTTGAGCGCCTGCGCCAATGCGCGTCTGCGGCGTGTGCGCGTGTATGCGCGTGCGCGTTCGTGCTTGCTCGTGTATGTGTGCGTGTGTGTGTGTGTTTGCGTGTGTGTGTGTGTGTGTGTCTGTGTGTGTGTGTTTGTATGCGTGTATGCGCGCGTGTGTGTGTATGTTTGTACGTACGTGCGTGTGTGTGCGCGCATGCGCGTTTGTGCGTGCGGAGTGTGTGAACAGAATATCTCGAAAACGAAAAGTCCTACATAAATAAAATTTTATATTTGGATTTATATACATCCTCGCAAGCGACCACAACAATTTGACTAAAATTCAATAACCGAAAGTGCCACGTTAATCTTGTCATTTTTTGGTTATTTCGGGATTTTCTCTAACGATTTTCTTTAAATTTACTATATTTCTTGGATATTTAGGGTCCTTTCGTATAATTAAGACAATTTCTCAGGAAAATGTCCGTAAAACGAGTAACCGAAAGTAGTCTTACGATTAACTGCGAATAAAATAACTACGAAGCTGAAATTCCGATATAAATGAAAATTTGTATTTGAGATCCTATACCTTTGTATGCTAAATTAAGAATTTTGTTAAAATAGAATAACCGGAAGTACAACTTTATGTTATTTTTAAATATTTTCGAATTTTTCGTTTTTCGCGATTTTCTCGAAATCGGCTACGATTTTTTTAAAACTAATAAAATTTATTCGATAAATATCTGTTTCCCGGAAACTTTTCCGTAAATTGGGTAACCGGAAGTACCTTCCCGTTAACTGAAAATAAAATAACTATGATACTAAAAGTCCTAGTTGAATGAAAATTTATATTTGTAACTAGATTTGATTGATTCCAAATCAAAAATTTGGTTATAATCTAATAACCTGAGGTTCCACTTTATTTCTGTCGTTTTTAGATATTTTCGGTATTTTCGTTTTTCGCGATATTTTTGAAATCGGCTCCAACAATTTCTTTAAAGCTTAGTACATTTCTTAGCTACTTCATTCTGTTTTATCTGAATCAGGCTGTGTCTCTAGTAAACTTTCAAAAATCGAGTAATCAAAAGTACTTAGGTTACTAATTGTGAACAACATATCTCAAAAACTCACTGTGGTATATGAATGAAATTATATATTTGCTTTTTATCTTCTGCACATAAGAATTTAAGTAAAATCGAAGGACCGGAAGTGCCACTTGATTCTTGCAATTTTAAAGTTTTTTTGCGATTTTCCCGAAAACAGTCATAACTTTTATTTTTAAATGTGCTACGGTTATTGCGTATTTAATGCCCCTTTACGTGAACTTGACAGTTTTTCTGAAAAAATCCGTTGAAGCAAGTTATCAGAGAAAATTTCTGGAGTTAAGCAGCCTTTAGCCTGTCGAGTAACTTGGATGGGTGACCGTTACAATTATCGTTTCCAAAATAAACATAGACAATAATCTAATCTATGGCATATCTATGCGCGGAAGAGAAAGTCGTGTGTTGTCTCACCCCAGATTTTTTATATCTTTTGGAATATTTTCGCATAATTTACATATAATACTTAACAATTTATTTAGTTTATATCCTATCGTAACATTTATGACATAATTTGCTTTATTTCGGAGTCTGAATGCTGATATGGATATAACCAACAGTAAGGGTTTTAGCAACTTTAACAATATATGCGGTGTTCACGTTTTTGATATATTCAGTATTATACCCTTAAAATGTTTTATGGGAATTTAGTTATACATATGTATACTTTTAGCTAGCTTCAGCAGACAATTTTTCATCAAAATAATGCTGTTGAACATAAAGAAATTTTAATTTTCCTTATTCTACAAGTTTGCCCATTTCCCTTTTAACTTCTTCACAAATAACCTTTTTAAATGGTAAATAATATTCTAACTTAAAAATTTCTTCAATGCTTTAAATTGCTAAAATTTTTAAGATATTTTCTTTGCAAATTTTTAGTAACATTTTAAAAACTAAAGTTTTCTTATATTCATATAATGAATAAGCATTTCTAGGACGTGCCTTGCATTTAATTGTAAAAATAGAAGTTCGGCCTTGATTGTTTTAATTCTTAATTATTTTATAATAAACGTAATGGCTGTTGTTGGGCTTTCTTTCCTGTCAATTATATTTCGGTAACTATTTAATCAGAAAATTGTCATTAAAAATAAAGCATAATTTAGAATTAATGTAAAAAAAAAGGTTGAATTTAATTTAAACCCTTGTTTCCATAATTATTGTATACTTCTGATGTATTAAACATCATTTAATTTTAAATTTTTAGGCTAAAATATTAAAGAGGCGTTCAAAACCATGTAAAGTTTCGGAGAAAAAGAAGTAGGTTAATGAGATATAAAATGATTAGGAACTTTACTTATTAAAGCAAGCTCGTTTCTCGGGATGTAGGTTCTAGGAATAATTGTTTAGTACGCCTTGGCTAGGGGGCGCCAGACAAACTAAAATTAATTTGCCAGATCTTAAAAATAATAAAAAGATGAAATTTGTTAGAAAAGACTTACTTTGCCATTGTAGTTGCCATGCACAAGAAACAAAAATGATAACTCGTAGAAAAATAACAACATAATGAATTAAATAACAATTTAAATTACAAATTGATCAAAATTCAAAGTTTATAATTAATATTACTTAAACGTAGTGTTATAAGCAATCGCTTTTAAATAACAATAATAGTTTAGTAAATACTCAAGCAATTATGAAACATATTTACGATACTGATACGTTTGTTGTGTCAACTTGATCCAATCTCAAAATGATGGAATGCTGCCTTGATTGTAGTTTAATTATTGAAGCTGACTTCTTGAAAACACCAATGTTTGTTGAAACATACTTACAAAAAGAGAAAAGGAAAGCAGTAATCATTCTAATATGTCAAATAATGTCGATACAAGTTAGGACAACAATTAATAACTACTAACTATGTGAATTCTTAATTTTTGCGTGATTAAAATGTATAAAATAATAATAATTGAAATGTACAACTTATAATACTTAATTAAAACCCAATAACAAAATGTAATGAATATAAACTATTTAATTTCGAAGTTAACTTCTGAATTTTATCCGAAATATTTGAAACCCTTCATTTTGAAAACCCAATCCAAATATTTTAATTCAAAATTAAAAATTAAAAAGCCAGGATTAAAAATGCGGAGCCCCTCACATCCATTTTGAGTGATCACCTGTCATAAATCAAAACTTTCTGAAATGGAATTGTAAATCGTTCAGAAATTAATTAATTAATTAGGAATTGACCTTGTCAGTCCTAAATTGCTGAGTCACAATAAAAACTGTGCATATATTATGCTATTTTACACATTGAACAAAAAAGTTTTATTTATGCCAAATCTAAAATGGCCCCTAATCGAAGGACGTGGATAACACAAACTATATATTAATTCAATATGACTCACCCCACATTATTCCTTTAAACATGTTTTCTTAAACTGATTTACAATTTCAATCGATAAACAAATTCAATAATTAGCTAATATATTCTAGGCCGCTCAAAATGGAATGCTCAGATATCAACTCCAATTCACCCATCTGGGTTTCCTTAATTTACTATAAATCAAGTACATACTGAACATTTTGAAGAATTTAAACGAAAAACAATTAAATATAACGGATGATAATTTTATACGTGCATTTTATTGTGAAGCTTAGTTAAGAAGAAGCTAAATGAAGTGTCATTACCCATAAGAGCAAAAGCAGACTCGGTTTTCCCGAAACGATACGAAATTCAAACTTCCGAATAAGAATTTAATCGAGTTTACCTGTTTTAATCAATCAATATGAAATTAAATATGAAGAATTAGTATTAAAATGTGGATTACTAATTAATCAATGTGTTCGACGGTAGAATTTAAAATAGAAGATAAATCGAATATTAAAGTATATTTCAATAACCTTGAGTAAAAATCGAAAACACAATGCTAACGTTCCGTAACCTTAGAGTAATAACTTGAAAGAATGATGAAAAATGTTAAAGTAATATTGAAATGCATAAAAATTTACTGAAATAATTAAATATGAATTTTTTCTTTTAAATTTCTATATTTTGTAATACAAAACATAACGAAAACGTTACAACCAGATGTTTTTATTTTAAAAGAATTTAATGGTATTTAACACTAAACCAAACATGTGAATTGAAAAATTTAAGGGCTGTCAAAATTTTTCACTATTTCCATCTTCACATTCTGCAGCTAGCGGTAATTGGCGATGTTAAATTTGAATTTTTAATTTGCCGTGTAGGTAATACATATATACATATCTACAACATATATTCTGTTTAATAGGTTTTATCAGCTTTCACAGACATCAACTAATAATTAGCAATATTCAATTAAATCATTTAAACCACACAAAATCAGATTAGTTGAAAAAGTACCTTCTTTCTATAAATGTAACTAAATAGTTGATTTATTTTAAAAAGTAAATTTTAGTTAAATAATTGACCGGTCCAAATCCTTTAAATATAACTGTTTTATGTTCATTATTAGATGAACGTAAATAAATGTTTACAGTTGCTGTTTTCAAGTTGAATATTCAGTTGGATTTCTGTAATTATGTGACGTGAGCACTAATCGGTTTTAACTACGCAAGTTCTTTACACTTAGACTATTTCTGGACGACTGTTGCACTGAGATTTGTATCTCAATTCCAATTTGATAGTGGTGACATCTATATTTCAATTCCGTTTTTGAATTCACTAGCTCACTAGCTCACGCATACGATGCGCAACTTTATAAGTCTTTTAATCAATGCTACCATTTAAATTAAAGACTGTAGTTTAATAACACTCTGTATATGCAGCTAATAAATTGTACTACTGCATTTAGTACATTTTTACAATATTTTTTAGTTTACTCAGTATATAGTCGAAAACCCGATATACAAAACTAATTTTCCTTAAGAAAAATCATCACTTTTAACTTAACTTAGTTGCACGTGATGATCTTATTTTAAATTGAATAACCAATACATTTATTTTTCTTTTTTGGGTAATAACTTAGATATCCACTGAAACGTATACTTTTCAAAGTTGATAACCTGAAGTAAAATTCGTTAGATAAACAGTTTCGTAGAAAACGAAACCATTTATTTATAGTAGCATATTGCAGTTACCTGTATAGGAGACACACGCGCTAAAAAAATAAAATATTGTCTAAATCCCATTAGGTGCGCTAGATTAAAAACAGCGAACTGATGTGCTTATTACTTAAAAAGTTTGCTATTTTTGTGTGTGCACTAGAGTGCAATTAAATTTAGGTCATTTGCTATCCAAATTGGAACGTGCAAATAACAGCACTAAATATCATCGTTAATTTAAAGCAAGTTTCTAATACGAAGATCGCAATTCGCTCGCGGCTTGGGGTGAGTTCCTGCCTAATGGCTTGTTATATAAAATTATTTTATATTTAAAAATCATTAGAAGTTGAAATTAAAAATATTGATTAATCAAAGGGCACACGGGAAGACAAATCAACTTAAATATTGAATGTAAACGCTCTTCCATAAAGTTACGATTTACTTTAATTGTTTATTCCTATATTGAATCAACCTGTCATACCATATACTTATTTTACAATTAACTATACACAATAAATGCTGAAACTTATATTTAAAATAACTATTTCACACACAAAAGATGGAATTTCAACTAACACATCTATTAAATTTACTAAGAGTTGCAAATACTAAAAAGTCATAGATTCGGTATTTATTTTATTGAAGCAACCAAAAAGAATTTTGGTCTTATTCAGAATATGATTGAGGAGAACTGACATGTTACAGTCAGTAGTATTCAAGTTACCCTAAAAATTTAAAGAAATTAACACCATTTTACTTAAGCATTTGAAAATACGGAAGCTTTATGTCCGTTGTATTCCTCTCAATTTGACTTCAGTTCAAAAAGACGATTGTGAGATGTAGCAGATGTACACTCGCACGCTTTCACAATGGATCGTCTCATCTTGTGTACAACATCCTTACAGGCGGCGAAACTTGGGTATACTGTTACGATCCCGAAAAAAGCAACAAACCTGGCACCCAGTGATTTCTTTTTACTTCCACGTGTAAAGGGTAAGTTACGGGGTTTACGTTTTACATCGGTTAAAGAATTTAAAAAAGAAGTCAAGAACCTAACACGGGAAAATTGGAAAACATTTTTTAGAGATTGATACTCATGGATGCAGAAATGCATTGATTGTGGAGGGGAATACTTTGAAAAATAAATGTGTCTTGTCAATAAATTGTGTATTATTTTACTAGGCTCAGCGAAAAGAAAACAGTTCTTGCAGAAGTATTCTGCTGTAGAACAAAAATCGTTCATATTAACTACTGCCGTCATTTTTAGAAATTTAGTGAATCTGAAACCGTTCACGGAAAACTTTTAATCCACTATAATTACTATAATTGCCCGTTAGAAGATATATGCAGGTTTTTCCGTAATAACGGATTAGCAATTACGAACACATTGGGGGACCGTTAAGAACTCCAGGTTTAGCTTCGGATATCTGCTCAGAACGCACAATAATTTAGAAAAGCTAGCAGATATGCATGATATTCCTGCAGAGTACTGTTAAGCAGCTAAAGCTAGCTTCTTGAGGATCTTCATTATTAAACCCAGTTTTAGAACTCGCCAATGGAAATGTTACTCATGGATCATAAGTGTAACACTATGACATATCTTCAGTTACAATTTGAAGGAAATTTGCATCATGACGTTGCCATTTTAAGTCGCAGTAAACAATTATTTAATTGTTTTTAATGTTGTAGGTTCTCTCTTCAAATCTTCTGTAAAATTTTTTTTTGCACAAATTTCATGAAAAATTTATCATCTCCAAAGTTTTTTTTATAATCTTTCGATTGTGTTCATTGACTTCCTAAAACAAATTTTGGTATTTTCGTCTTTCTATTTATAAATTGTTGGTTATTATATCTTCTTTAAGAATCAGACCACTACCAAATGAACATTAGACGTATTACAAATCAATAATAAGGTTAAAAGGTTAAATTGCTACCGGCTGTTATAACTAGAAAAAATTTGGGTATAAAAACCTTGGTATGAATGATTTTATTAAAGAACACGCAACTTTGTCGCTATTAAATTTTGTCTTAATATACAGAAAAAGCAACTTTGTGTTTAATAGCTTAATTATGTAATGTTGAAGATAATCTTGAAATATGAGTGTATATTTAACTTTTTTATGGATATTATTACTCTCTCACTGTTAAAAATGTTAACATTCAAAAGAGATTTACTATTTAAACTTAAATGGGTTTGTAATTTAGTTTTGACAATCTTAACAAGATCTCGTGATTTCTGATGCTTTGTGGTTAATTTTATAAAACGTTACTCAATAGATTGCAAACGTTTATTGCAATTTTTTTATTTTCATAATTACTAATAATTCAAGTTTTATAACTATAAAATATAAAACGTAATAAGCACAATAGAATTCAGTTAAATACAACTTATGTAAAGCGCATTGTTGTTATATGCATTTATGTTTAACTGGTTTTAAATTCAAAAAATAGCAATTCCGGAAATACGACTTCCAAAGAAATTATTAGTTAAGCTACTCAATAGCAATTTTTATCTAAAAATTGATTTCACTTCAAAATTATGTGCAAAGTACTACATATTACATTTTAAATACAAATTTTAATTAAAGCAACTTTAACGTACAATCGAGCATTTTTGTTTCAGTTGAGGTTGAAGGGTATGGGCCTTATAAGCCGGTGCCTCCTCCTAAACCTCTTCCTCAGCAAAGTTCCGGTTGCCTTACACCTCCTCCCTACAGAATGCCACCATACCCATTATACAATGAACCAAATATTCCAGGAGCTGCTGGTTTGGACTCACCTAGTGCAACTTCAAGTCCTGTTAATCCTCAAGGGCTCCAAACGCATTCAAGTAAATTTCCTGTAAGTATTACAAGATAATATATGTTCATACTGACTCTTTTTTAGCGATCTTGTAAAATATAAACCTTAAAGTTTAATTTGTGTATGCATTGCAATTATTATCAGTTATTATCAGACCTGTTATAAAAAATGCAAAAAGTGCTTTCTAAACTGTTCAGCTATTTGTACTTGCAACATGTACTGCTTATTATTCCACTTTAAGCAGATCATGTTAATATTTTCTGTTGAAAATCAATGACAATAAATTTATTATTATTATCTACATAAAAAGACTTTATAACTTATTACAGTAATGTTATAGATCCCATACACATACAGAGTGTTCCTAAATGCCATGTCCAAATTGAAGGTGGCTATTCATTGGCTTATTCTAAGACACAAAATTCATATAAATATGTGTCCTAAATTGTTTTGTTTTCGATATACAGGGTGTCAAAGTTTTTATAAAAAAGATTTTTTTCTTTAAATCTTAAAAACCCTTTCACCGAATTTTAGAATTTGACGAAAGTTGGCAGGTTTATTTATAGTAATATAGGGCTTATTTGAACATCGTCAAGTGGATCCATGTAAATGGGAAAATAATTTTTAGTAATTAAATATAATAAGAAATTAGTCTTCCCCACGAGTTTTGGTAATAGTTTTATTGAACTTTTTAGAGTTTGTATGTAGTTCAATTTACAATTATTTTGTGTTATTAGGGCAAACGTTTTCGCCTAAACCTTATTGGTTGGCATCTTCAGGGCTGAAATACAAGAGTACATATGGTACAAGTTGCATATTGGTTAGATAATTTGTAACCAATATACAATTTGTACCATATGTACTCTTGTATTTAAGCTCCTAAGATTCCAACCAATAAGGTTTAGGCGAAAACGCTTGGCCTTTGACTTTTTTCGTAACTTGCTTCGTTTTCGAGAAAAAAGATAAAAATCGTTTCAGTGCGTTTACCACTCTTAATATTTTCACAACCGAAGAGTTGTGTTGAATTGAATAAGACACATATAAATTGTGATAGTTTAAATTTCCAATTGTGGTAGTTATTACCATTCATAAATCTATTTTCATAGCCATGTTTAAAGTATCCATTAAAAGATCATAGCTTACCCTAATTGAAAATTTAAATGATTGCACGTTATAATTATGTATTCAAATATGTACAGCGTGTCCTATTTTCGTTGTATTTTAATGGTACAAGTTTATGTAACTACAAGTAGCTAATTTTATACTCGTATATAAATAAATTGTGTAACAAGGGCAAATTTAAATATTTTTTACTTACGAAATGAAATGTCGAACATTGTAAAAATAGGCAAACGTTCCGTTGCCAATTTTATTTTATCTGTAGTAGCATGGATTTTTATTTAGTGTCTACTGCCCATAGTCTCAGGCACGTAATGATTTTTATAAAAAGTTGTTAATTTTATAATCATAATTTCGCAAAATTGTTTATCAACATGAATAGTTTCAATATATCGTCCTTTTAGTCTCTAAACAGTGAAATCACATCATGTTTTATTTTTTATTAGTGTACTTGATAATAATACTTATGCTTTTTGTTTAATTATAAGTTACCACCTCACATTTTTAAATAAAAGATTTTTTCCCGACGCTACTTTTGGTATATTAAGCCTGGCAGAGTAAGGATATTTCCCCTCTACAATTATCTCTTGTAGTGATGTAGCTAAAATCCTAGATCATTTTTATTACATACGTATAAACCACGACTGTTGACAGTGAGTCCGTTCCTTTCTTTTCTAGAGCAGTACACTCATTTATAAGTTCCCATTCTAACGCAACACATCTTGGTAATTATTTATATAATATATTGTTCACAAGTTTTTCAAATCTTTTCTTCGAGACATCCTTTACCAAACCTAGAAGCCATTCGTTTGTATTTTCTTTCTACAAATCAATAAGGATTATCACTTTGGTCTCGAGTATTGATTTTGAATTGTTCTTGTTCTTGTATTGTTATACTACTAATGGCATCATTTGATGGCTTGCTCGTTTATTTATTTCATTAATGCATAAATCTGGCTGATTACAATCCATTCCATAAAAGGATTACCCTGCTTATTTGCAGTTTTGATTTTCCTTTTCCTTTCTTCAACTACCGTATATTAAATGAATTTTTTTGTCCCGAAAATATTTGCTTATCTCTAATAAACTGCTCTACTTACCTCATGAAGCTTTTGGTAATATTTGACATTCGATTTTTTACCAAACTATTAGATTTCGATGCGAAATGTCCAATAATGTAAATTATTCGACTGTTTACTGCCGTTTAAGTCTTTCGTTCACTCTATCTTAACTATCTCCAGATTTAAACAATATTCGTTTTCACGTTTTATACGGCCATCAAAACAATGGTTTGCAACATTAAGAAGCCATCTTTAAATTTTGATATATCTGATTGGTAGACGTGTACTATTTTTTAGGTATTTTTATTATCGCAATAATTTTTACGATAGGAACGTGCTTTTTATTACCAGTAGGTTCATATAATAACGCGTATAAGTGTTTTTTAAATAAGTAATTTACACATTCAGTTTTTCTAGCATCTCTGCCATAACATACAGCCTCTAGTATTTTGGAATACACATTGGAATCGTTATCACTAACTAACTCAATATAGTGCAAATTATGGATTTTTTCACCTGCACTCTTTCCAGTGTTTGAATTACTTAGTATTATATAGTGTTTGATTGCGAGTTTTAGGAACATCACAAAGTTTGCAATGTTTATTTCCATACCCTTATGCAAAATTTTATTTGAATACCTTCCTATAATTACAACGCCAGATTTAGCACTATGGCTATAGAATTTATGAGACCACACGCCATACACAAATAACAGTAATTTTCCTGGTGCTTTCTATCACGTTATTTGTCTCAGCCTCATGTTAGTATTCTTCCTAACCTACGCTCATTATTGAATCCGTAGAACAATCATATCAATGTTCATCTATCTTATCTTGGTATCTTAAAAGTGTGGGGGGATTGACAAATCTGACGCATGCAACAATGTTAGGGATTCTTGAAGGTTGCTGTAACATTTACCAAATAATTTACATAGTCCACAACAGACTGATAAGGATTTGTTTCTATGATCTGTTTATCATTAAACTTAGCGAATTTTAAATCGAATTTTGAATTCAGTCCTTCTTGAACTTCTTTTTTAAATGCTAGATACCCTTGTTTATCGATACGATACTCACAACTTTCTAAACCCTTAATCTTATTTATAAAATGTGATACATCAACAATATGTCTGCCGTTAATACTAACCGACATTGGATCTTTCTGCCCTGAAATTCTAACCTATACAATATCGTAACTGTCTTTTAAATTTCTAAATATTGAGACCTTTCCTCTTGTAATATTCGATTAACTTGTTTGATGAACTCAAGTACAGTTTATTTGGCATTTTGGTAATTTCACCCTCCCTCTTGCAATGCTTCGAGTGTATAAATTGTTTTTGTTTGTTTTGTCTCTTGATGCTATTTCAAATTCCAAGCTCGATTTGTTTTTCTTCGTTTAAACAGCATTTTAAAAATCATTTGTGAGACAACACACGACTTCCTCTTACTTATTATATCTCACTAGGTGAAAATGAAAGTCTATTTGTTTTGATCAACTCAATTAGAGAAATGATTTGAGAGAATAACGAAACAAACAACTGAAAGGATGTCAGCAGCTAGTTCATCAGACATCTTTCGACAATACTTAAGAAATAAAGCAATAAACAAAAAGAAGAAGAGAAATTGAAAAAATAGCAAGGAAAGGCGAAGCGAGCTGCAAAAAATATGGGAAACAAAATACTAAAATTCGAGAATGTCTTTGTACAATGTTGAATAGGTAACATCAAATATCAGTTCATATCTATATAAAATAAAAAAAAAAGTGCAATGAACGTAAGCTGGACCTGGAGAGCGATGTAGAAGAAAATGATCTGAAACTGTTGGCTGTGATAGATGTGAACGTTGGTTTCATCATACATGCACAATTTTTTCTGATCTTAATTGGTAGACCGCAATTTAGACCCACGAAAGTACAAAATTCTGCTTATGCAGCTCAAATTAGTATGAAATAGTGTACCACACGATACTTCCGACAAAAACTGGCAGACTGGAAGTTACACCACGCAAGTGCAAAATTCTGATTATTTTGCTCAAATCAACGTGAAATTATGTGCCATACTTGATACTTTGTATAAACCAACAGACCTGAAGTTACAGCTGCGTAAGTTGAGCTTGTGCGGTTAATCGTAACCACAACTTATTTTTATTGCTTAATATGTCCATTATAAAAAATCTGATGTGAGACAGCATACGGCCATCTCTTATTATATTATTGATACGCAAATAATGTCCACAATTGATGAAATATTATTTACATTTATTTTGGGAACAATAGCTGCTGCGATCGCCCATCCAAATTATTTATTGAACATCCAAAACGCTGCCTAACTCCGGAGATTTTCTTCAATAACTCGCTTCAACACATCTTTTCAGAAAAATCTAAGAATCTACGTATATGGGCAACCGCAACAAGTTTCAAACAAATTATTTGTGCCGTTTTTGAGAAAATCACAAAAAGCATTAAAATTGATTTTAACAAAATTCTTTTCATCGTATGTCAGGAAGGTACGAAATTTATAAAATTTCATTTTTCTACGAAGTTTAGTTTTTGAGATATGTTGCTTACAATAAATTAATACTTTAAGCCTTCAGGTTACTCGATTTTCGGAAATTTATTAGAGAAGCCGCTTAGATCATATAGAGCGGAATTAAGTAGCTGAGAAATATGGTAAGTTTAAAAACAATAGTTAGAGCCGATTTCAAGAAAATCGCGAAAAACTAATAATTCGGAAAATATCTAAAAATGACACAAATATAGTGATACTCCCGGTTATTAATTTTAACCAAATTTTTGATTTTGCATACAAAGGTAGTTATGACAAACATAAATTTTCATTTAACTATGACTTTTGGTTTCATAGTTGATTTATTCCGTTAAACGATTAACGAGAATTATGTGAGAAACCATGTAGATTATATAAAAACGCATGGAATATGTAAGAAATATAGTAGGATTAAAAAATCTTTAGCGCCGATTTCGAGATAATTACGAAAAAACCAAAAATGACAAAGGTAAAGTAGTATTTCCGATTTCAATCAAATTGTTGCAGTTACGTATCAAGATAGCTATAAACTTAAATATCAAATATTATTTATCTACAACTTTTTGTTGTCGAGATATCGTATTCACAATCACACAGAGACACGGTCACACAGACCTATTTTTAAAAACATATTTTCACATTTAAAGGACCCGAAAATGTATATTTCCATTTAAATAAAGTAAAAACTAGTGAAACTTATTGGGTTAACTACTCTAGTACAAAACAAGGAAAACAACATGTAATTAATCATACAGTCTATTGAGTTCTATTTCTAAAGCAGCTCTTTTTCCTCTCTTTAGCTTATTGGCCCAGATACAATACAAGAAGTAAGAAAGTCTAGCGAAACTAAAATACAAATATGCTAAATTTATCTCAAGATGACTTCAATTTTGCGACCTTTTAAAACTTTTGTAATAGTTTTACAGTGTAACAAGAATTAAAAATATTTGTACAAGACAAGACGTCAGATATTTTTATAAATCTTTCTATAAAATATTTTTGTACTTCCAGGTTTATATCGTCGCTTTTAGTTACTTGTTTCCATGGTTAAAGCAATACTTTTAATTTCAAGGGATTAAAATTATTTTATTCCCAAGGGAAATAAAGTAAATTTAATCCCGCATAAACAAAGTAAATCGAAGGCAATAACAAAAATTAACCAATTAAAATTACGTATTGCTCAAAGCGTTACTATAGCGCTTGGCAAATAAAATTTAAATAGCATTTGCCGTGAAACATATACTAATAAACTGAATGATCTGTCAATATAAAAGTCATGCAATTTTACTTACTTGAACGCTTTCGATTTCAAATTTTTCAAAAGTAAAAAAAATAATGTATATACCTCAGGACTAAAGTGCTTGATAATCTCTCCAGAGATTATTTCTCTCGATGTCGCTCGAAAAATAAATTTCTCGCTCGCGATTAAAAAAGGCATTTGGTATCTTGGTATATAATATACTATTATAAAATTGTACAGTGGGACATCGTCATAATAGAAAACGCAAAAATTCAAATTAGTAAGGACGCATTTTTAAAAACAATTCTGGGATAGGATGAGAGTCGAACTCGTTGGTGTTCTGTTAGTAGAACAATAATCTGGCATTCCGACGTCTACACCACGAATAAGCATAATAAATTTATATTAAGAATTTGCAATTACATTACTTAATATTAAATTTTCTGTTTGAAATAAAAATCCTTGTTAATTTTTAAATAATAAATAGAATTGTAACATAGAATAAGCAATTAATAAAATAAAGGATCCACTTCGTAAAATTAAAAATGAATATTAAAAGCGTGTAAACAAAACGTTTATTATCGAATGTATTGTAGAAACACGTGGCGTTTATTTTAGTATGGGTTATTACATCATCCATCCTTTTTTTGGTGGTAGTGGACATTTATATTGTTATGGTAATCTATATTATATGCACGATTAAATATAACGTTCAATTATAATTGCATTATTAGCACTCCTAACATCGTTGTTAACACTGAAAGAGCAACCGGTTCAGAATATTAGCGGCGCCATCCCATGTAGCATAACAAGAAAATTAGTTAAAACTTGTTCTGAAGTTAAAAACAATTCTGTAACAACCCTTCGCCCATGTGAAATATATAGCGCTAAAATGAAAATGATCATTTCATTAAACTAAATTTTTTAATTTGGTGAGCGCATTAGGATCGAATTTTAATTAAAATAAGTTATTATATTATAGAAGAATCTGATATTTTATATAATTGCCCTTTTATTACATTATAAAATTATTATCAGCCAAGCTATTCAAAAAAGGGCTCTTTCAACTGCTAATGACTACACAATGTTGAGTACTTGCAAACTATTCTTGTTCTAGGCTTCTTGCGACATATTCATAATATTAATATACATTAACAATTACTCATGAAGTAAGGTAAATTATTATTAATGATTAAGCAAGGCGTGAGTGGTAGATACTCAGTATTTTACTGAATCCTTACCTTGAGGTTCTGCATTTTATATATTATGTATTAGTGTATTAGTGTGTGTGTGCGTGTGCGTGTGCGTGTGCGTGGGCGCGTGGGCACGCGGGCGCGTGTGCCCGTGTGCGCGTGTGCTCGTGTGCTCGTGTGGTATAGACAATGTATCGTCTGAAGATTTGAAATAGGTAGCAGAAGCTATTGCTAACCCGTTAACTCATATTTATCATTTAATTTTGACAACTGGAATATTTCCGGTAGTTTTCAAAACTGCTATTATCATACCCATATACAAATCTGGTAACAAACTAGATATATCTAACTACAGAACAATTGCTATTTTATGATAAAAATGATTAAAACAAGATTAATATCTTTTTTAGAAGACAATAAACTTCTTTCGAAGAATCAGTTTGGATTTCGTGCGCATAAATCTCTACTGAACAAGTTATAGATAATCTGGTATCAAATATTTACTTGAATCTTGATAAAAAAAGATTTTTAGCAGCTGTCATTTTGGACCTATCAAAAGCTTTTGACTCTGTATGTCATAAATTACTACTAAAAAAACTAGAAAGGATAGGAATTAGAGATATTGCATATAATCTTTTTGAATCATATTTATCAGAAAGAAACCAGTGTGTTAAAATAGATGACATGTTAGGCAATGTAATAAATTGTAATTTTGGTGTC
>JAHWXV010213338.1:0-16041 GCA_024586415.1 Phrixothrix hirtus | reverse complement strand
AACCCTTTGGTATATATAAAATTATTTATTTAAAATTAAATTATAATTTTGAAACTATTTAATTATTTTGGAAAGGTTTCTGTAATTATTTTAAATTACAAAAACCTTTCCATGCTCATAAAATGGATTGCTTATAATTAGATTATGATTTTGTGAACAGGATAAACTTTTAATTTTGCGAAAACTTAATTGCTTAGATATTTGACGAGTACAAACTGACTGATAAAAACGTGACAACGAAACTGCAGCATTTTATCTAGTTAAGTTTGATTGAGTCTAAATTGCTAAAATCGACTAAGTTTGAGTACACAAATCAGAAGTATATTCTGTGAAAATAAAACCACGAGTCGTAATTGTGGAGACAATTTCGCGAATGAAATTTAAGAATAATTCAGTTATTCAGAATGAAAAATAAAAAAATTGTCCAAAGCAAGGTTTATTAGAACATCAATATTTAATAAATTATGAAAAAAATAAATATTACATTAAATTTAAAAGTATACGATTATAATGGCTATATTAGAATTAGTTTCTTCTGTGTTTTGTTTTAAATATTAGAGTACACATTTATTAATTCTACTTTTTATATTACTAGACAAACAGCTAACAAACTAAGTTGTATTTAGATGTATTATCAGGAATGTACAAATTTAATTTATTAATCTGAAAATAGTTGACATTGGTGTGATTTTTATTATAAAATGTGTTGTGTTGTTATGAAGATAGGTACTGTTGCTATAGAGAAGGTAAAGAAAGTTTAGTCAGATGGAAACATTATGCTTTCAATTTATCCACCAGAAAACTACGTTTTTATCAATTCTAAATGGCATTTGTTATATAAGAATGGAATTATCAAAGACAATTACACAAGAGCCTATGATAATAATATTTTATTGTCCAACAGAAAAAAAGAATTCGCAAATAAAGGACAATTAAAAACTAAATACAAAATTATGGGTACTAATAATTAATTACTTCAATATAAATATAAATATCGTTACAAACATAAATATGTTAGAGGATTTGGGCACATTAAACTATAAAAGAACAATAAAAACAGTAAAAAAAAAGCAATGAAAGAACGAAACAATACTATATAATTTACAAAAGCAAAATACCATATGCAACAAAGTATATTGGGTATAATAAGTAGTGTATATTATATATATAAAGCAAAAAAAAATAAAATAAAATAAGAAGTTCTATGAAAATTAACAAAAAAAAAATGTAAAGTAGAAATAAAATAATATTTAAAAATAGGAAAAAAGTCGTAATGTAGTTTCTATGAGAACTTGTTGCCCAGAAATTTGACGAAAAAAACTGTCACTCAATAAAATTGCGAGACCCAAACGGTCTCGCAATATAGATTTTAGAGTTGAATTACTTCAGACCAAAAATTCGAATGATTGAGACCATATTTTATCCAGACAAAAGCGCGGGCTCGGATGTAATTTAGTGAGTGACTATGAAATAATGAACATAGATGAAATTCAATAAATTAAGTTTAATATAAAAATACAGTTACAAAGCATTTGCTAAATTTAATTAAAAGTACAATTAGTCAAAGTACAATACAGTACAGTTCACTTGACAACAGGCTACTAGCAAAATTGAATGCACGACGATATTATTTAGCATAAATTTTAATTAAAAATTTAGAATTGTTGGACATTTAAAAATTTACTCAGACCAATTTTTTTGCAAATTATATTGTACCAACGAATAAAGACTCAGGAAATACCTCTACCTATCAAACTTACGGTACGCGTGGTAGATGTCAGTTAGTGCAGAATGTAAGTTTCAAGTCGGATAATTTATTTGCTTACTGTGTGTACATAATAATGTATATTGCTGCTCGTGTATTACATATTGTTAAATTTGTAAAAGTTGCGGAGGTTTTTAATACATAAGCACAACATTTAACACCGCCATCTTGGTTGGTCAATTTGGAACAACTTTATGCGTTTACGGCACTTACTTAGTACTCTTTATTCATTATATGATACTATTATTATATAAAAACAATTATGTGTACTATCATATTTAATAATTAATTAAAAAAACGTCAAAAGCAATTTTGGATGTACAAATAAAATTATTTCATCACACATAACTAATAAGTTACTATGGCAGAAGTGTAGCACCTTCCAATTTTTTTACATAACAACTGTAAAATTTGTCATTTGTGTATAGCGTTGTTTACATAGGAGTATAATATTATCGTCATGATAAATAACTTTCGTTTGTCTATTATTTAAAAATGTATCCACAGTGAATATGCTTTTGAATCAATATTTTAATAAATTAAAGTTTATAGCGCTACCTTTATCATTGATTTTAGAAAAGTTTTAGAATTGAAATACAAATGCAAAACGTAGTTTTATTCTAAACATAATTAAATATAGAAGGTTGATGGATTTTTCATTACGTATATACATTATCTGTAAACTTGACCTGACAGAAATTGTTATTGGGTCGATAAGTTAGTTTCTATAGCAAGCACGGAATTCGATTTATAAAGAATAATAGTAGTTACCCTTGAAATATGTATGTTATATAGATTTAGTTATAATAAATAAAATTATTGTTGTATATTTCCATAGGAAAAGTAATTTGATATTTAATATTTAATCAGTAAATACCTACCGAATAATGTAAGCAATGGGAAAATTCTTAAATTATTGATTTGTGTGTACATTGGTTATATCTACGCGATTATTAATTAATAGAAATATATTAAATATATATTGTTATTTACAGGTACCGGAGAAATGCCATGTGAAGCCAGCGTAGTTGGAGCAGTGTCATCACGATCTTCGCAGCACTTTTTACCTATCAATTTTATAATTTCCATTATTTTTCTAATTACCTCAATAGCATGGTGAGTATTCTTTTTTAAATTAAGATTTATTTTCAATTCAATAGCATAAATGCTATCGAAGAGAAGATAATTTAATTTTCTATTCTCTAATTTAATAGATAAAATACAACCCCAAAATTCCAGAGCCTTAGTTGTAGCAGAAAATAGACATGAAGTCAGATAGTACGAGAAAGAAGCCTTGGATAAAACAATCACAGAAAATTAAGCTATAATAAGCAGGAGTCGTATGTGCTATGAGCTTGTTTGTGTGTTATAGTAGATTTGCTCTATGTGACATCAAAGATTTTGCTTTGTCAATGTCACCATTGTTTATTAGGAAGCCTCCAAATGTATACAATCTAAAATAGAACTACTCAAACACTTGCTCCACAACTATTAAATTACCTCAACTAATAAACATGTATACTACTACCTTCACATACATACATATATGCAAATTAGTTGAAATTAAATTAGCATGCTCGTAGCATTTGTATGCATTCGACTCTATATCAATACTATCGCGGTATTCTGAACTAAATTGCATCAATACACTGTCAGTGACAATCACATCTTATGCTAGTTTATAGGCTTTGCAACATTTGCAACGTGCATGCGATCAAGCTTTAGGTCCAATAAGGCAGGTGGAAAACAACATTTCCGGATTTACACATAGTATTGATAAATCTGTAACTGTTACTATTTTGCAGTTAGGCTTCTTATTAAAGATATTGGTTAAGGTAACTGAAAAAATCGTTCGAAATACATATCAGCTGTGATAACGGAACGAGATTTTCCCTATGAAATATTTTCAATATATATATCTTGTATTTATTGTAGTAGAAAATATTCTTTGTAACGTAGTAATTTTAATATGTTGTTGGATGTTGCTAGAATAAAATTGTTGTTTACCACCTTCCTCATAATATGTTATAGTAGAAGTATATTTATCTGTTATATGTCAACTGTTAAATGTATGTATAATATATATATAGACTATTATTTACAAAACTCTAATTACGTTTAAGAAATAGAGTCAGCCAAATTGTATATAATATTTTAATTAAGTTCATTAAATATATTGAGTCTAATTTTAAAATGTTTCAAAATTTATACCTTATGAATTAAGCAAATTCTCAGCCGTATTTATTAATTTGGTACAATTTTAACCCACTTACAAGTCATATCAACTAATATTAAAACGTTTTAAAATCTTATGAATTAGAGTAGTCTTTAAAGGGTGCTATGATACAATAATATACTAAAAGTATTACATATTGTTTCTTATCTGCAGTACTAATTTACGAAGATTTATTACGTATTTCAGTTTCAAAACTAAACTAATTTGATCGTCCTGACATGCCTACAGTGTAAAATCTGAACTAGCAGACGGTAACTACCTAAGAGTTTTATTTAGAACATCATTTCTATACCATAAATATACAACGTCAATCACATTTAGAATATTGGGTCGCTAAATGACGATTTCATATATTGCTGTTATTTTACCAACGTGCTTGGAAGGAATCTTCATTACTTGGTTTTAACTTCTGTAATAACTTCCAAGCTGATATAAAAGCAATAACTTGGGTTTAAAGTATTTTATCGAAAAACTGCTGTAGAAAATTCTTACCGTTTTTATCTAAAATTAAATTGCAATTTAAATATGAATTTATGGTTGTCACTTCTTCTAATACAACCTTAATTTTCTTTGGTGTATTATTAATGGTAATGCCGCAAATACTTAGGTATATTTATATACATTCCTATTTTTATATCATGAATTTTTGAAAGTAAATCATCAAGTGTTAAAAACTTTCATTTACATCTAGGATAAACAAAGAATACATACAAAATTAGCATGTTTTCTAGTTCTAAGAATAAAATGAAAAAATGTGGTTTTATCGGCTTTTTCCGCTCCACTCAATCATAAACACTATTTTCCGTTTTCAGCTTTCTATTTCAAGCCCTTAATCAAATTTTCAAAATATGTAATTGATATGTTTCCATAAAATATTAAGGTTTCGCCCACTTTTGTAGATGCAGAAATACAGTAACCCAACTTATCAACCAAGTTAGAGATGAAACTTCAAGTAAGTCTGAAGATTCACTCCTGATTAACAAGTTAAGTTACTGTGGTGAAGTAAAGTAAAGCCCATAAGTTTTCAGTGTAGAAGGAAGGTGAAATAAAACAACGTCGCTTACTACTTTTCAACAATCATCATTCAGTTCAATACATTGATTACATCTGTTTGTCAGCATCTCTTTACGGGAAGATATTTTTCTTCCACTATGTCAAAATGATTAGCTAACTGTTACTTGGGCTTCCTATCGGCATTACACCGTATTACCGAGATGTATATTTCAGACAGTAGTCTCTGGGGGCCGTCCAAACGTTAGAGTGGATGAGAGATTTCATCTAACGTAAATTCTTTGATATCAATCTGGGAAGTTATAACTATAAGTAAATAAAACACCAAACCACTGCATCACATATTTTCGTCTTCATGACGTTTTATAAATGGTGCAGTAAAGTAGTATAGTAGTATGCATTCACAGGAATGTCTCTTTTCTTAGAAATCCCAAAGGATAGTAGCCATGTATCCCATACTTTTATATAAACTCTAATTTTGGTTATCTCCATCCCGTTGACTCTGGTTTGTATAGAGTGAAAATTATATTGACTTCACGCTCACATTTTTGTGCAACGAAACCCGTTTTGCACTAATCTTATTGAAATGTAAGTCCTGAAAGCAATTGCTTTAGAAAATTCTAGTTTTACTGTAGTTTTTCAATCGGCCAATGAGTAGCTCAATCGTTTCCATAGGCCAATCAGAGCGACTTTCTGGTCCTAATTTGAATTATTTAGTCCAATTTCTGCTACACACGTCATAAACTACACTTAAATAGCATGTAAAATGTGACGTTTTAGAACTTTTTTTGCTTAAGGATTCAATTACTGCATAATATTTGATTATAAATATTTGGAAACCCTTTTGGATACGTCCAGTTTGAATCAAAGTTGAAACGTGACCATTTGAAATAGTGCTGCGATCGGTACGGTCGTATATGGTTTCAAATTTCTGACGTCAGTCAAGCTAGATTCTTAGGAATCTTGCCATACACTCATATATTTTCTGCGATCATATTAATTAAAAATTCACCTGAATGGATAATTTTCATTGTAAATGCTAAGCTACCATTTGCTCGGTGAATTTTGTTGAACGTGAACATAATCGCCAGGGCGATTTTTTAAATAATGCTTCTAGCTATAAAAAAGAACACTTGTCAGTTTAATAACTATTTATTTTTCTGCTTGAACATTTATACACTTATTCCATTTGACCTCCAGCGCCATACTTCTTCAGAAAAACATCTTTATAAAAATGTTCAAAATAATCTTCAATTTCTCTTCTGATGTCTTCGTCCGAATAAAGCGCCTTCCTCAGCGCTCCTTTTGAAACTTTTGAATTAAAGGAAGTCCAATGGATCTGACTTGACACTAGAAGACCTTGTGCACGCGATATTTGTCATGAAAAAGCATTTTTTGCGCCTGTAGTGTCTATAATGACGTTCAGAATTTATATTTTTTCCTTTTTCCAGTAGAAATTCTTCGACCTAAAACACATTAACTTTATTACTGCAGATAGCATTTTGACATTCTTAGATGTAGGAGAACGTTTATGCGCTGACTGGATGAATCCTAGCTTAGAAGGAGAATCCGAATGATATACCCAAGTGTTAACGCTGGTAGTAATTTGTAAAAAAAATGTATCACTCTTTAAGGCAGCCAGACTCTTCTCAGAAATTTCCGTTCGTTAAATCTTCTATTCTGGCGTGAATAACTTAAGAAATCAGCACGTGTAGACCTTTTACATTCTTAAGTCATAGTGCACAATGATAAATACAATTGTTACAGATGCTAGGAGATCTTCTATAAATTTAAGATAATTTTGTTCGTCAATCTTTTCTCCTTAGATCTTAATTCCATCGGTTATCTGACTATTGATTCATCTTCAACCGATTTTCTAGCGCACTGAGACTGTTTAGGCCAACATTTCGCTTGATACAATGAAAACGAATTTACTTCATAAACAACATGCATCCTCACATGAACAGCTTTTAGTCCTCTTGCATCGTTAGTTGAGATATTTATAATATTAACTGGAGCTCATTAATTGTAAAGCCTGCTACAGCCTTTCAATTTAATGAATAATTGATTTAATTTGCACAATATTGCAAAATAACCGAATTTTAATTAAAAGAAGGATCTGTGAATTAAGTGTAAATAAATGTACAGGGTATATATAAATACATGCCATCTTGCCTCTGAGTGATTCATTACCTTTCATGAGTTTTTAGTTTATTAAAATAGATATTCTATTGTAATTAAAGAATCTTTAATATTTAATTGATTAATTCTTCCTTATTGCAAGCCTGAATCATTAACCGCAAATAATCTGAATATATTCAGTGATTTGAATATGGTCACATACTTTTAAAGGCAAATAATGCCGATCAAACCTAGAATATTTGATTATTTTACTGTTAACACAGCTAAACATGCGTTAAATGCGGCCAATGTCAATTTTCACCGAGATTATTTAGATATGTTTGTCTTAATGTTTACAACAATGACTTCTACAACAATTAATATGTGCTTGGTTTAAGAAAAACTCTAAAAGATACACATGTGCACAACAATAGGATAATTTTAGGCCAATAAGGAAGATCAACACCTATATATACGCGAATAGATTGGGAATGATTTCTACTATGTATTAAAGAGGTCTAAGTAGATACATAGCAATTATTTGTATAAAATGATCAATATTTCTTATTGATATTACTGTAATAACATCTTAAGGCCTGGGGCTGTAGATGTTGGTCCAGTATTTCCTTTATAAAATTTTTAGCTATTTATATACAGGACATCTATAGATAGAGTTATTGATAGGTATGTGCCCAAAAATGTTAATTTATAATAACGCCGCCTAAGAAATGATCTTTGTTTGGCGTCAAACAAGTTTTATGCCTACTTGACATTTTTAAAATTCAGATGGTAGTGTTAACAGATTATGAATGATGTTATAGTTCAAATAAATTATAATTATTTTAGGTAATTTAAAAAAATTTAACAAAAGTTGTTCAGGACAGAATGTTACGTCGGTGTGCAAATTATTAGCCTGTTTAAATAAAACTTATTATTTTTGCCTTTGCATACTAGGTACAAAATCGTACTATCGATTAAATTATTCAATATATTTACATATTCTATCAACCGTTCCATAGATTTAATAGTAGATTCAGTTCTACAAAATTTCATATACGAGATTTATCTAGAAAATTCGTATACAAGTTGAATAAGCCTTTTATTGTACTATTAATTGGGTAATTCAACAGAATCTCCATCAAAAGTACCCCCATCCCAAGTAATATACACTTCTGCCAACGTTTCTTTCACCGTTAGAAACACCTCTTCAGTTCACCTTCGGTGATTCTCTTGAACAACCTCGTCATTTCCTTTTTAATCATTTTCACCGCACCCAAATGCCTCCCTATAACCAGCATCTTGCATGTAGGGAACAAAAAAAATCGTATGGAGCTAAGTCGGGCGAATATGGTGAGTGCTCCATCAATGCTATTGAATTTTTGGCCAAAAACTCACAAACATTTATTGATATGTGCGCTGGCGCGTTGTCATGATGCAAAATCCACGAATTGTTCCTTGCCAAATCCGGGCGCACACGAACAATTCTTTAGTACTTTAACGTAGATTTGTCTATTCAGCGTTTCGCCCAGGGGAACAAACTCATGATGCACAATGCCCATGGTATCAAAAAACAATCACCACTATCTTCACATTGGATCTTGCTTTCTTCGATCTTTTATTCTTGGTTGGCCAGGTTTTTTCCACTCCATGCTTTGTGATTTCAATTCAGGGTCGAACAGCATTGAATTCTTCGAGTTTTCTGATTATCTGACAAAAGCTTTGGAACAATTTTCGGGCACAATTTCTTCATCCCCAAATTTTCTCTCAGAATCGTGTGCACTGTATCTTTATTCAAATTCAGCTTTTCCGCTAGCATTCTTTCAGTCTTTCGCGTGTCTTGAAACACGGCATTTTTTACACGAGCAATGTTCTCGTCATTTTCTGAAGTGGAAGGTCGTTCGTACCTTTCTTTCGCCCGTATTAGTCACTTGTTCGGAGAATCGCTAGCGCGTTGTCAGTGAGCACTTGGCCGGCGTCTTCTCCATTATGTGCTAGCATAGTGGTACTCTAGCGAGTCACCAAGTAGAGAATTTGCCGGCATATGCAGCTTCAACCTAAATATACCATTCACTTTTTTGTTGATATCATTATATCAGACATAAATGTGGTATTTAGCTTGGGTTTGTTTACATTATGGTAAACTGGTTTTTTAAATGTTTGTAGATTTTTGCTATGCTGCAAGCATATTCAAAAATAAACTATTAGAAATTGAAATAACCCCAATTTAAAAAGTTACATAAATAATATAAACGAAGTTGTGTGATTATTATTTTAATTTTTATTATCACTATTTGTACTGATATGTCAAATCCTTATTATAATGTAATTCATTTTAATACTATACTTGTATAAACTAATAAAATCTAATGATCTAATAATATACACTTTGATATAGATACCTACATATTTTTTTAAGTATGACGATTCTTGGTATTTAGAATATTATAGAATAAAAATCATCTCGCGTTGTAATTCTTTTATCGTCAGATTATTTGTGTTTATTGTGTTTCAGTTTTAAAACTATAACGTGTTTTAATTTCTGCGTCTGAATAACATCCTTCGGGGTTGTCTGCATCGCGTATATATCTTTTCGGCATTGCATTATAATTCAAGTAATCGAAAGCATTAATAGCAAGTATAAAGTCAAATCAGCTTCCATTATTTAATTTTCAGATAAAGGCAAAGAAAAATCCATTCTGACAAGTCGCTGGAGGTGCTCCTAGGCTCCTCCAGCGAATCTCCGAAAATTGTTTTAATGCGCAAGGAATTTTTAGCGTTATAGATATTTTTCGCTAGCCGATACCGAGCGATTCGCCATAGATCGACTATGAATACGGGGGAGAGTCTTTTACGCGCTCCCGACCTTCACGAAATCGTTTCACCCACTTAAACACCGTTGGTTGTTTAAAAGCATTGTTTCCATAAACTTTCTTCAAATCTTGAAAGATTTCGGGTCCATTCTTACCAAGGTTTGTGAGAAACTTGATGATGCGCTATTCCTCGCTACCGGAAATTTCTACGGCGACAGGGGTCTGCAAGAGGTGTAGAAATAAAGAGCAGCAAAACTATCTGACTCATTCTCTAGCCATCCGGGCTTCTACTGGAGTTCAGTTAGGTTGTAAGAAGAGAGGAGGGAGCTCTGTTACGTCCCCACTCTCATTCTGCAAACAACAAGACACGCACTATACGAATTTTCTAGGCAAACCTCGTATGAAATGTTAGAAATAGCGAATATTATTACATATTTTGTAGCCCTCTTTCTAAATTCTCCATACACTATTCCCAACGTGATATTGGCAATTGCCCTGTTCACATTTATAATTCTTTGTTTTAATCTGTTTAAATCGTATTCTAAATTTTTTCACATACACTTTTTATGTTACGCAGCCCCAGAAATAGAAATCCATTGATGTTAGATCAGATGACCTGGGCGACCATTACAGCTCAAAGTGAGAAATTGATTTCCCAGGAAAATATCCGCCAATTCATCGATGAACCAAAACAGTTAAACGTGCTGGATAGATATCCTTTTCTCCTTCCATAAATGGTAACAAAAAATCGTATAACGTTTCCATCTAGCTTTTAAATATCCTTGAAAAAGATATTTAATATAACGCACCAAATATTTACGTTTTTAAACCGTTGACTACTGGTATTCATTTTGAAGCAAGGGTTTTCTTTTACCAAGTATCAATAATTTTAGGAAAAGACACTATCATAAATGGAAAATGTAACTTCATCGGCAAAGATAAGTTTCTGATAAAAAGATTCTATATTTAGAAATATTTTCCATATCCATAAACAAAAATTCAATCCAAATGCACGGTTCTCGCTTTGTATAATGTGGCCGAATTTTGGTTAATATGGATTACCTTCTCTTATATATATGAAATATAGCATAAAGTATTGTTTCGTCCAAAATTTTCGATCTCGAAATTTTAGTGGAAATACACGTTTCTAGGTCTCCTGAGTCCGAAAATCATGTTTTTAAAAATTGGTCTGTCTGTATATGTGTGTGAACAGGTTATCTCGAAAACGAAAAATCGCAAATAAACAAAATTTTATATTTCAGTTTGTATTCATCCTTACACGCGACTGCAACAATTTCATTAAAATCCAATAACCGTAAGTACAACTTTACTCTTATCATTTTTTAGTTTTTTGAGATTTTCTCGAAATCGGCCCTAAAGATTTTTCTTTAAATTCTATATTTAAGTTTTTTATCTTCTGCACATGAAACATCAAGAATTTAATAAAAATCTTATGACCGGAAGTGCCACTTTATTCTTGCGATTTTTAAGTTTTTTTGCGATCTAGGACTTCTTTGAGAGAACCCATCGCTAAATTGGTTGCCACGTCGTCTTCATTAAATTTTTCTTTACTTTCTTTTTGTCGAAACTGACTCGATTTCATCAAATCTTTTATTAATTTATATAGTCCCGCTTTAAAAACTGAAGTAAGTTGATGAAATTTTCTTAATGCCATAGCATTAGATAAATAAATTTTCTGCAATATTGGCATCCTTTTGATTTACTTGCTGTGTTCAAAACTGAGTATGTATGAGGTAAATTGACGTTAATGTAGCAGTAACCAATTACAGCATACGGCTGACGGTAACAATGCATATCTACTATAGCAACCGAAACACTTGAGGCGCGTTCAGCTGGGTCCAGCGCTTTTGTTTATTGTTTGTGTGTTGACTGAAATTCTAATTCCTGAAAAACTCAATTAATAGATACCTGTATTATTTGGCCTGTTACACAAAACACTAGGCAATGATTTTTTTGATTTTTCACAAAGAGCAAAAAATCTGTCTTCTGAAAAGTTTCTAAATAACCTTTTTTCGTAAATTTTGTTTCTACTATTTGAAATGCCAATATTTTACCTAAGTTACGTTATACTTTTTGCGTTGCTGACACCTCCTTTGATTGGAGTATCCGCAAAAATTATTTAGCAGACTACGTTTTCATACTTAAAAGGGTTTAGTCATTTACACCAGCCATAAACTCTCCGTGTACACACACTGTATAATGAGTTCTTTAAAAAATGAGGTGTCATTATAACACAATGAATTCTAAAAGCTACAAAATTAAAATTAAGTTTCTGTCTGTAGAAGAACAATAGAAAACACTAAATCTATTACCACTAACAAAAGTTAATATTTTTCAATCAAAGTATCTGCATTCAAGCCTTGTTTTCTAGTTACCATTAATATGTAATTGCAAATATCTTGACTCTCTCATTTAACCTTCAAACCGAATTTTTTTTCTTTTTGGAAATGATGGGTTATTTTCATCATTTCGTTGTATTTTCAATTTGATCTGTAGATGGGTCATCATTAAAAAAAAACTTTTGCTATGGAGAATTGAAAGTTTAAACATTCCAGTATGTCTTATCGCTAAAATTTACATTAGTGCCTTCTTCGCTTCTTCCTGCTATGATAAAATCCAAAAAATTATATATTATACATATTATACATTTTCGAATTCAATTTTGTTCAGCAAATCAACTCCATCCCCACTTTTTTGTTACAAAGCTTCATATCTGTTAAACGACCTAATTCAATATATTTAAACTAATATGTAAAATATTTACTTTTAGTTCAGATAGTCGTTGTCAAAAGGTTCCACCTTTACATACAGATAAAATAAAATTGGCTAGCGTAGGGTCAAATCATTTAATCTTGCATATATTTTTATCATCTGTGACCTTAGATCATTTTAACTTCGTTATTTGTTTAAATGCGCCCCGTTGGGGGTTCTATTGGTCATGATAACACCCGTCAAAATTATGCAAATTATCTGTCCGTGTATACTGATATTCCATTCTGTCGCCGAAATCCAACTCTTCTAGAATGGAAATAAAAACCGCCTCCTTTTTACATTTCCTCGACTTCATACATACGAAAATGCATAGACATTTCTGTAGAAGTTGCGATTACAACGCTATTTTAAAGAGCTTTCATGGTTAGCTCCACATTCAGCTAGAGTAAAATTAATTAACTTAATGTCAAACTATTTCACCCTGCCCATGTTTTTATCATCTTCAATCTTAGGCCTTTTTAAGTTCTTTATTTGTTTAAATGCACATCGTTGGGGATTCTATTGGTCATAATAACTCCCACTAGCTTATGCGAATAATGTGTCCGTGTATACTGATATTCCAAAAAATATGACGCCTGTTAATTTTAAAATCATTCTGCTGCTGATATCCATGACTTCTGGAGTGAAAATGAAAGCCGCCTCCTTTTATACATCCTTGCATTCAAATATGCGAAAATCCTGATATTTCTGTAAAAATTGCAATTACAATACTTTTTAAAGTGACAGGGTTTGACTTTTCATGAACAAACGATTTGTCATGAAAAAATATAACTTATTTGTTGATATATGCTTGTAATTTTTCTAGAATATTATCAACTAGCTCGGGAGCACAGTAACGATTGTTCTTTTATATGAAATGTTCTTGAAACTTTTACAATCGAAATAAACTGCAAAACTCAATTACAGTTCTCATTCCAAGCTAGCCCCTGTAGTAAGCACATGTTATTCATCGAGGTATTGTTTAAAATACTCAATTGAAATTTAAACTTGTTACGTTTCTGAAGTTGAGATAGTTGCTTCAGATCCTTCCGATTCCAGTTTTAGAAAGCCAGATTAATTAAATAAAAGAAATTTCATCATATGAATGATTGTCAACAACATTATCCAGGTTTAGAAAACCAGGTGGTATTGGTAGTCGTATAATCACCTTTTTTCGTCCCCATTCGATTCGATAAGGTTACCGTGTATATTTAATTCTTATAGATTAAAGTTATGCAATTTTTCTAAGCTCATGTATGTGAGTGTCCTTAATAGTAAGAAAAAGCACTGCCGATGAAAACTATGCTTCTACACCACTTCTTGCCACCCTAAGTTTCCTTTTGTTTATCGGTACAATTTAAAACAATGTTAACAAAATTGCATTTCTCTATCACACTATTTACGAGCATTCAATAATATTAAATCAACCTATTCTCTGCGCATCTCTGTTAAAATTGGAAAAATTGACAAATTTTGAAAATAACAGAATAACGTATGAAAAAAACTATTAACTTGCTTCCAAAGTATTCTAGATAAATATTCTTGCACATCAATCAATATAATATTTTATTGCCTGCTCACACATTACACCTGAAGAAAGCAAAAGTTTCAACATAAAACCAAGCACATCTTGTTTTGCACGTATGTCCTGCGAAGCCCTTATTCTAAACACAAACGACTGTAAACATTCGCACACATGTAAAGTTAGCTACAATTTATTTGAAATATATCGTTTTCTATAACTATATTATGTATAATATTTCGGTCCAGTTATATAAATCATATCTAATTATACCAACGCCATTAGGTAGTTGAATTCTTTGCTAAGGTCTGTTATGGATTCAAATTAGAAAAACTATCCAATCACAGAGCAAACTCAACTATTTAGTGACGTTTTTATAGTTGACTATGGTTTATACAACTGGACCTCACCGAAAACTATGTAGCAAAAGGTATGATATACGAGGGTGCGTTTTTATATTCGCAGAATGGTGGGTAAGGAAGGTAAATAAAAACAGAGAATTATATTTCTTTTTCAATATATTCTCCCTTCACTCTAATACATTTCTCAGCTCTAGTAATTAATATATTTATACCAGTGGAAAAGAATAATTCATTTTTGTCCTCAATATACGCTGTAACTGCAACTTTTACTTCATCATCGACCGAAAATTTTTTTTCTCAAAGTTCTTTCTTCATATTTGGAAACAAATAGTACTCGCTGGGGGATAGGTTTAGTCTGTAGACTGGATGATTTAATTCCTGGAAGCCTGCCTTGTGCAAGGCAGCTTGTGTAACTCAACTTCAATGAACGGGCGCGTTGTCGTGCAAAATCAGCATACCTTTGGCAAGTTTTCCTCTTCTCTTTTCTTTGCTGGAGTTCCTTATTCGATCTAAAAGTGTGGCATAATATTCTGCCGTTATAGATAACCTTTTCTTTGTAATGAATGAGCAGGATTCCTGCAGTGTCCCACAATATGGTCGCAAGGAGCTTTCCAGCTGACACTTTAAACTTTTTTGGCGGGAGTGCACTTTTTTTATACCACTGCATTGAATCTTGTTTGTATTCAGGTTCATAATAATGAACTCACCTTTCATCTCCTGTAACAATTCGGTTTAGTGCTTCATCCTGGTCTTCAATGCAAAGCTTCAAAAACGCCTGTGAACATTCCATTCGTTCGTGTATATTTATAGTAATAAGACATCAAGCTAGACGTTACGACTGATTTACCAAGCCCCACCCCTCAGTAACCCTACCATTCCGTAAATATAAAAACGCCTCCTCGTAGTGAATATCAAAATTTACAAATGACAATCTTCTTTGGCGATAAACCTATCCATAAAGTATGTGTAGTGAGTATTAATTTACTAATAATGGCATTGTGGATATTATGTAAAGTACCATCAAGAAAAAGTGTACACTGCTGGATAGGCAACTAAACCTACAAATTGGAGGTACTGAAAATAAAAATGTAATAAGTAATAAGTTAACAGATAATTACTTTACTACAGGTGTCATGCACAAGTAACATTTATATTTTACAATTAAAATAATGTATTGCAATTTAAATTTGTTTATTTATTGTTAAAGATAAATTAAAACATTTTTCATTTGATGTGAGTTAAAGCAATACCTGTTTTTCAATTAAAAAATAATTAAAATATTAAACATACTTAAAATATAGTCGACATCTTGTTATTTTGGCTAACAATAAATTTCCTAGATTTTTTAAAACGTTTATCGCCCTGAATACGCTCTTTTTCCATGGCACGGTATATATATATATATACATATATATATATATATATATATATATATATATATA